>CM058158.1:3247500-3415000 GCA_030254885.1 Vitis rotundifolia
TATGTAATTTCCAATGACTATAGAATTGTTCTTCCTTAAATGGATTTTGATTTAGGAACATCCAAATTGTTTGTAAGTACTTTTAATCAAATATCTAGATCCTTATTATTTAAAAATGTACTTTTTACTTATGTTGCTAGGATGTAGACACCCTAAGGAATTTTCATGTACCTAACTTGATTTTGGGATAAGGAATTGAGTGATCTAGGATTCCCTACATTCCCAATAATCTAGGAGGTATGCTTCCTCACTCTCTAATTCATCATGATCTACCAGTTGCTTACCGAGGTTGATGATGTTCATCTTTGCTAGGATAAAGCCTTTAAAAGTATGAAATAATATAATAGAGTAAATTTTTATAATATGTCTATCCCTTCCTCCCATTATGTCATGTAATTCAACTTGGATCTCTTCTACATCTACAACTCTCTTCACTTTTGCCTTACTTTTTTGCTCTAGAAGCTCTATCATCTCTTATTTCATTTTGGAAGGCACTCTAGGACACTTTTTGGTATTTGAATGAGGATCTGTATGTGATAGGTGAAATTTAAAACGAGTGATCTCATCACTCTTATCATTAGACCATAGTAGTTGCATGTTGTTCCATTTTTGTTCCATCCCATAAGTGTACAATATTTCCAAGTAGGATCTCGGCCCACCACATCGCTTTCACCTATACTTACACTTCCACTAGCCATCCTCTAAACATGTATTTTAAATTGAATATGAAATTAATATTAAATTTATAATTATTAAAATTAAACATCGAAATTAATTTACTATCATTCATAAACTTTATAATAAACATTACTAATTGAAATTAAAATTAAAATTGAATTATGCATATATGTGATATTGAATAGACAAACACTAAAATTTAATTTCCATATGAAACTAATTTACAATTATTAAAATTAAACATCCAAGTTAATTTACTATTATTCATAAACTTTACAGGAAATACTACTAATTAAAATAAAATTACACACATATATATATATATATATGACATTGAATTATGCATATATGAAACTAATTTATAATTATTAAAATTAAGCATCTAATTTAATTTATTATTGTTCTTAAACTTTATAATTAACATTACTAATTAAAATTAAAATTCAAAATTGGAATTAAAATTCGTATGCATATATATGATATTATATAGACAAATCACCATAATTAATTTCAATTTTAAACTAATATTTATTTAATTTTACTATGACATTAATATTAAAATTAATAAAAATTAATTTCTTTAAAATTATCGAAAACATATTAATTAGCCTTGATTTGGAGTTAATTCAACATTTCAACGCCAAATTCCCAAAATTAAAAATTTTGAGATGGATCACCAAAAAAAAAAAGCCAATACAAGATCAAGAAGCTTTCAATTCATTTATGTATGAAATTGAATGAAATTTGGGTATTTATAGAATTTTTTTTTAGTTAAACTAGCTATTGGATGGTCCAATAACCATTGTAAATTAAATCTAGTCATTGGATTAGAAGTTGGTTGAAATATGGCCATTAGATCTTGATATAGCCATTGGGAACATTTCCTAACCATTGGATCCGGTCAAGATTCATTTTCCACTGTTGGATCACAAATCAAGAGAAAAATTTAACTTACAATAGTTCCTAGTCCAATATACATTTTCAACAATTAAGTAGTAAATAAGTACATGTGATGAAATTTTTTTGAACTTATTTACTTATTTAAAAATAAATAAAATTTGCCCTTTTTAAAAAAAAATTATTTTAAATAAATTATTATTAAGTATTATTATTTTTAAAGTACTTTATTCATTTAAAAAAAAATCAATTATACCTTTAGGAAGATGTTAATGTTCATATTTTATAATATTTATTAAAACAATATCATTTTTTTCTAATTGAAAAATATAATTTATGTTTTTATTATAATATCAATTATTTATTTATAATTTCAAGACTATCTATTATTTTTAATAATATTTAAATTGAATTTAATTTATATTAATTGAAACTAAATTTAGAATTTTCTTCTTACAAAATGAAAATAGAAAATTTTATTTTCAAAATAACTAAAATTAATTTATGTAAACAAGGTTTTCGTTTTTTATTTTCTAAAAATAATTTGTCAAACACCCTTATTTTGAAAAAATAATAATATTTTTAAAATAAAATTCAGAAAAATATGGTTAGATGGAACCTTGATAGCCTTAGTATCCTCAAAAGGGTTTCCATATTTTTCTATACTTGGATGGTGGATGATTGGATCAAAATATATGATTTCCATCCCATACTTACCCATAAATAGGTTGAATGCTTTCTGTCTAAGGGGACTAGTTTTCATTTTCAGGTTTGTAATGGGTCAAAATATGGTTATTAGATTAATATCCTCTCCACATCAAATGATTTCAACCAAAGAGACAAATTTGGGATTAGGGCATTGCTAAAAAGCCTCAAGTGACTCAAAACAAGGGGATGGTATAAATCAGTAAAAGAGCATGAAAAAATTGCCAATCCATTGTCATCTACAAAATTCAGCAAGATTTAATTGCACAAAGAGCAGAGCCAGTCCAAGAAAATGGAGAAGCCAGCAATGTTACATGATATAATTATCCAGAAAAAAATCAGGTTATGAGCAAGTAATTCAACTGTAATCACACCGTTTGCGCTAGGATTAGAAGGGTTAAAGTTATTTATCCCACCCACCTAATCTCGTTCCAGGATCGTAGTTTGTAAACAACCGAAACTCATTTCCCAGTTTGTTTGAATGCTGAGGCCTGAAACAACATGGATGCATACCCAAGAGCTCAGCAGCCCTTTCCCTCTGCACCTCCCCTACAAATATTATAATCATTTCAAATCAATAGGGTTTGGCTAAAATTGTTCCTTGTTAATCTTTAAGCCAGAGGGATCACTGAATGGTCAGCCATTCTCATGTGTGCCAGGCTAATTATGTAAAGAACACTACTGCTAGGTTAAGGCATTATTGTTAATATGTAGAAAGCAAACACATCAGAAGCCACAAAGTTCAGCAGGATAGGAGAATAAATTGGGGACTACCTGTGAGCAGAAGCAAGAAGGATTCTCCTGGTCGTGCTAGAAATGAAATTGTTTGAGCGACTTTCTCCAAGCACTCCTTACTCTGCCATCATAGACTTGGTTGAATAAGATTACATGAAATAAGTGACTCACAATATTGAGGAAGATGAAAAGCAGCAACTCCTAATTACAAAATTACAAATACATGGCACAGTAATTATGAGGCAGGCAAAAGTTCAAGAAATTTGAAAACTAAAACTCCATTCATAACATGCAGCTCACTGAAAAGGGAGAGCGTACTATATATGGTATCTTTTTCTAACAAGACCAGGTGGACAGCCTACATCTCACCCAGTGGTATCTTCATGGACAGCCTACACCTCACCAATTTTATTCTGAAAGAGCATAGAAAATGTCTATAAAATAGATCAGTGGACTATGAATTTCTCAGGTAATGGAGCATCTTGGAGAGACCAGTAATAAAGGTAGCACACTCCACATGTGAATGTATCTACCAAACGAAAAGGATCCCCTCCCATTGCAATTGTCCGGGTAGTCATGATCCAGTAAAAGTGAGAAAATTCTTCATATAAAGGTGGTCCAAGTTGAAGTTCCTGAACACCAATCCAGAAATTTAGTTACTTAAGAAAGTGTGTCAGGTCAATCTGTTAAGTCCTGACAACATTGGCTGGCTCAAATCAATATAGATTTTACATTTAATACAGATGCACATACTAATCTCTCTCAAGTCAACCTTTGAGATCATAAAACCCAAAACCAAATAACTGCAGAACATCCAACATGCAACATCAATTGGATGAGTGGAAAAAGGAAAAAAGAGTGAAAAAGAAAAGCTATTACAGCAAGTGCTTTCAACCATGGAACAATTCAGGGCTGCAACTTGGACAAGATGGATCAAGTTAAAAGCTAGAACCAAATCCAACCTAATCTTAACTCCTGTTGCAGGTCTTCAACCCAAACTTGGTTAGGTTGGAATTGGTTGTGTTGCCCGGGGGCCTCAACCCGATAAGGAGATCTTGATGCAAAGCTTGTCATTTTTCAAGTTGGGTCAAGTTAACCTGTCCAAGATGTAGCCTTAAAACAATTCCACAAGATTATCCATCAGTAATTGCATCTATATAGGCAAATAATCTTCATCATAATGGGGAATATGTCTTTGGAGGGAAAGGCCAAATATATAGCCATGAATCAAAGTAGAGATCACTATTTCTTTAACATATAAATTTTAAGGCTTACTGACTTCTCCTGATCTTTTCTCTTGGCAATGAAAATAGGTAACCTACATGGTACATGAACTAGTTCATTCCTATCTGATTGAATTGGACTTGATAGTTCCTGACTGTACTTGTAAATGGATCAAAACTCAGGTTGAATGGCCCTTTATGCAACCTGAGGCCAACACATTACTAGCTCTAACACCATCTAACATGTTGCCTGTTGTTTTAATAGGCTCTCTACCAACTAAAAATTATTAAATAGATAGCATCTATTAACAAATAATGCTTTAAGTTATGTAACGGTATATTACAAAAGAATTTAACAATAGGCTGTAAATTAATAAATTTTCTAAAAATTTCCTATTATATCATTTGTTATCAAGATATAAACATATTCTAGCATTTTTTTTTTTTTTTGATAAACAAAGAGAGAAATAGATTAAAAAGGCCTAAACAAGGGGCACTCCCTACGTACACAGGCAATATACAAAGAAAGCCAAACCCAAGGCCAAAGACCTAGAGAATAAAAAGCTAAACAACAAGCCCATCACCTAGAAAATTTAGAAAAGTGAGATAGTCCAAAACCAGAATCTGTTGAGACCACTCAAAGAGAGACCAAAAAAAGAGATTCCTCAAGCTCATATCTGACATCTCTTCCTCTTGGAACGTTCTTCGGTTTCGCTCTCCCCAGATGCACCAAAAAAGACATATAGGCGCCATTCTCCAAACTGCACACCTCTTCTTCCTTAGGCCCTTAATTTTCCATTCTAAAAGCAAATTTCTGACTAAAGGCGGGAACACCCACATCATCCCAAAATTAGACAGCAGTAAAGTCCAAAGCTCCCTTGTCTTACCATAATGAATAAGGATGTAATACGCCGATTCCTCATTCTCTTTGCAAAGAATGCATCTATTAACCATAGACCAACCCCTCCTCATTAACCTATCAACAGTAGAGATTTTACCCCAAACTGCTTCTCAAGCAAAAAAAACGAGTTCTAGAAGGTGCATGTGAACCCCAAACCTCTTTGGCTGGAAAAAAAAGGGCTATTTTCATCCTTTAAAGACCTATAATAGGATTTAACACTAAACTTTCCCCTCCTCTCAATCTTCCAAACTAAAGAATCCTCCCTTTCTTGAACCTTTACTGCAAAAATATGATTCAGAAAACGAGTTACCTCATCCAATTCTCAATCTTGAAAAGATCTTCTAAAGTGCACCTCCCACCCCCCACCACCACCTCCTTGTCTCCCCCAAAGATCAGCCACTACAGTAGAATTATGCATTGCAGTTCTGAACAGCAAAGGGAAAAGATCCTTCAGCTTAGAATCTCCTACCCAAATGTTCCACCAAAATTTAGTGCATCTACCATTACCAATCTGAATACTAGTTCTAAGAAAGACCTCCTCCCAACCCTTTCTAATGTCCTTCCAAAGGCCCATCCCATAAGACTCCCTCACCTCTCTAGTGGTCCAACCCCCTTCCTCCTCTCCAAATTTACCAACAATGACTTTCCTCCAAAAACTTTCCCTCTCTAGAGAAAACCTCCAAAGCCATTTTCCAAGCAAAGCATGATTGAAATCCTTCAAATGCCTTAAACCCAACCCTCCATGCCTCTTATCTTTGCATATAACCGCCTATCTTACCAAGTGGAACTTCCTTCTCTCCTCCAAATCTCCCCACAAAAACTCCCTTTGAATTTTCTCCAGTCTAAGTCTCACTTTCCTTGGGATTACAAAAAGCGACATAAAATAGATGGGAAGATTTGAGAGAGTACTCTTAATGAGAGTAAGATGACCTCCCTTAGAAAGATATTGAGTTTTCCACGTAGCCAATTTTCTCTTGAACCTTTCCTCTACAACATCCCACACTCTACAAGAATTATGAGAGGCTCCAAGAGGTAAACCTAGATAAGTAGTAGGTAGATTCCCTACTTTGCACCCAAAAACCGCAGCTGCTCTATCCAAGTCCTCCACACCCCCCACTGGAATAATTTCACTTTTCTGCATGTTGATTTTTAGGCCTAAAACCACTTCAAAACAATAAACAACCCACTTCCAAAAATCCAACTGGTTCCTATTATCCTCGCAAAAAAGAAGAGTGTCATCTGCAAACAACAAATGGGAAACTGAAACCCCTTCTCCTCGTCTCCCCATAACTTTGAAGCCCCTAATGAAACCTTTCTCCTCAGCTCTTGATATTAAACTGCTAAATGCTTCCATTATTAGCACAAACAGATAAAGTGAGAGCGGGTCTCCCTGCCTTAGGCCTCTAAACGTTGAGAAGAAATCTGTGAGAGTGTCATTCACTAAGACTGCTATTCTCACCGTTGAAATGCAGAAAAAAATCCAGTTTCGCCACTTGGGTCCAAAACCCATTTTCTCCAAAACTGAAAGAAGGAACCTCCAGTTTACGTGATTGTAAACCTTTTCAATATCCAATTTACACACATAACCTGCTCCTGCATTTCGTTTCCTTAAGTCTATCGCCTCATTAGCTACCAAGACTGCATCCAAAATCTGTCTCCCTACCACAAACGCATTCTAACTATTCGAGACCACTTTTCCCATCACTTTTTTCAGCCTATTTGCTAGGACTTTGGCCATAATTTTATACAAACTCCCCACAAGACTGATGGGCCTAAAATCCTGCACATCACTAGCCCCTTCTTTCTTTGGGATAAGCACTAAGAATGTTGCATTAAGGCTTCGAAAAACAATGTTCTGCACATGGAGCTCCTCGAACACCTGCATCACTTCCCCCCCAACTATAGGCCAACAAAACTTCCAGAACGCTAGCGTGAAGCCATCCGGCCTTGGCGCCTTATCTCCCCCCAAATCTAAGAGAGCTTTGGAAACCTCCTCCTCCGAAAATTGCCCCTCCAATAACTCATTATCCAAGGAATCCAGAGTTTTAAAAAGACCTGACTCCACCTCAGGTCTTCTCCCTCGAGGTTCCTCAAACAAGGATTTAAAGTAGGACCCAATCCCTTCTTTAGGCTCCTCCTCTTTATCCAGCCGAACACCCCTAACTGTCAAGCTACTGATAAAATTTCCCCTTCTCCTAGCATTAGCCATACGGTGAAAGAATTTGGTATTGCTATCACCCTCCTTCAGCCAAAGAGCCCTTGACTTCTGCCTCAAAGAAATTTCCTCAAGGATGGCACAATGACTAAATTCGTCTCTGGCAATCTACTGACTCCTATCTTCCTCAGAAAGAGAACCAAGCCTTTCTAAACCATCCCAATAGTTTAATCTTTCCAAGGCTGCATCCTTCCTAACTGACACATTGCCAAGAGTCTCTTTATTCCACATCCTCAAGTCGTATTTCAAAGCCTGAAGCTTCACAAGCACAAAACTAGGTGTCCCCCTAAAATTATAAGACTGCCACCAGTCTTTCAATTTATCCATAAACCCTTCCACCCTTAGCCACATATTTTCAAATCTAGCATATATCTACACAAACCTAATATAGATGAATGAAGGATTATTAGCCCCCCAAAGATGAACTCCAACATTTGGTAGTAAAGAGAAACAGAGCTCCAACATTTGGTAGTAAAGAGAAACAAAGTGAACTCTGGCAAGAATGAGCAGAAGGCTCAACTTTCAGTAGGTCCAAAGGATGTCACTAACTTTATTTTGCTCAAAAAAATCTTGTTTTTTCCCAAGACACCCTAATTGTAAAGGAGCTTTTTGTAAATGAAACTCAAACAGAAGATTTTATTAAGTTAATAATCCAGTTAATAAATTGATCTTCATCATTGTTAGTTATTAAAGAGCTGACTGTATTAATAAGCAATACTCTTATGAATAACCTTTCTAAATGCTCATGTGAATTCATACCATTATCAGATCGTAAAATTTGGATTTGGGCTTGAAATTGATTTTTAACCATGAAATGAAATTGTATAAAGGTTTGGGCAGCTTCAGATTTTTCTTTCAAGAGGTAAACCCGACATATGCGTATATGATCATCAATAGAAGAAATGAACCATTTTGTATTAGTTAAGTTTGGAACACGTGAAGGAACCCAAATATCACTATGAATAAGTGAGAAAGGACGAGAAGCTATATAGGGTTGGGCAAGATAAGGACTACATTGATGTTTGGCAAGTTGACAAGTTTCACTGTGTAAAAGAGAAACATTTTTTATAATTGAACAAAGTGGGAAACAAAGATTTCACATAAGAAAAACTAGGATGGCCTAATCTATAGTGCCATGACATTATTTTGTAGGATGGCCTAATCTATAGTGCCATAACATTATTTTGTTATCACAAGATAAAGAACCTAATCGACCACTTGCAACTTGACCTTGCCCATTAACAATGATTGAATCCTTAAGATAATAAATGTTGTCACATTCTCAAGCTTTCCCCATCATCTTTCCCGAAGATAGATTCTAAAACTTACAATAGGATGGAAAAAAGTTAGCTATGCAATTGTGGTCCCTTGTTAATATGCTAATGGAAAGTAGATTACAGGAAAGTTTTAGAACGTGTAGAACGGAATGGATTTTTAGAGAATTTGAGAGTGACACAGTTCCCTTCCCCGGGAATAAAGTGAACCATCTACAAATCTAATTTTTTGGTGACCAGAGCAAGGGACATGGGAATAAAAACATGTCAAGGACCCTGTCATATGGTATGACGCCACAGAGTCGACAATCCACATTTCTTTATTATTTGCAGCATTGAGAGCAGTAAGGAAGGTACTTTTTAGGCTGTAGAACAATTACTAACTCCTTGATTTGGACCATATTGGGACAATGATGAATTGAGCAGTTTGTAGAGGTGCTTAATTTGCCCCAGAATTGAGTTCTTTATTTAGACCTACCAATAACACAAAAACTCTTTTCTTCTCAATCATTTTTTTATACTTTACACTACACGCTTTGCTGCCTAATTCTGACTCATAGAATAGGTCTAATTCGTGCTGTATATAATTATAATATTGTGTTACATCCATAGTTCCCTGTTTCATCTCCTTGACCCTTGACTTCAACTCGAAAATTTGGGCAGCGTTGCCTAGATCCGAGTTATTTCTCTTAGTTGTGTCCCATATTGCTTGTCATTGATAAGAACAAATAAGTCTGACTGATTTTTGTGTCCATCAAGTTGATTGGCCACGCCATGACAATTGAATTGTCCATGATCCACATGGAATAATTCGGATCATGTGCCTTTGTTCCACCGATCAAATAACCGAGCTTTCCTCTCCCACACACCACCAACTTGACTGACTTAGATCATTGGAGGTAGTTCTTTCCATTTAATTTGTGTGTCGTGATCAGCATAGGAGGATTATCAACAGCTTGAAATGCAGCTAATGATTGAGACATTATCGCTGACAAGGTTGAAGAGACACTCAAAGATTCTTCTCCTCTAGCTTCACCTGACACTGCTTGTCATGCTCCACCAAGTATGGCAAGTTTTGCCATAAAAGTAAATAGCTTTTAGAGTTTCCGCTCAGATACCATAAAGACGAAAAATAGGAATTGAAACTTTATTTTTCTCCTCAGATAGATTTACAGGGCTAAATAAATAGACTACAGCAGAAAACAACCAGCTTGATTTTCTCCTAGAAACTAGGGCCCAATCTCCTCTTAAAATCTAAGTAACAACCGAATTCAAAATTAAAATTAAAAAAAGATAACAGAAAATTCAAATCTCCCTAACTTTCAGGACTTATCACGAGATACCTTGATTTATTAAACAAAAATAAATCAAAAATAAGAAACCAAACTCTATCCTTATCCACAAATACCAACACTTTTTTGGTACTCAGTCGAAGTGTCTAACATTCCTGGACCCTGTGCCCACCATTTCCCATCCTTGGTCATGTTTAACAAGGAAAGCATTGATCATTTGTCTCACTTTAAGAAGACAATGCAAGAGGAGATAAAATAAAGAGTCACTACTAACTACAGAGAGGACTTAGGATGATCTTATATACGCATGTGATTAAACTAACACATCTAAAACCCTTGGGACTAATAGACCCACTTACCTTAGGAGCCAATGCAAAAGGAAGTACATATATCCTCATCAATACTATGATGATCTCAAACAAACAAAATGAGTTTGTTGGACACTTGGACACCTTAGAATATAGTTTTTTATTTTATCATAGAAACGAGTTCAATAAGGGCTAATAGATTGCTGTAATATTGGTGAGCTAATATCATGCCCATGCAAGCACTAAAAGCCCAAATGTCGAGTAAAAAGCGTTTCCAATATAAATGACCGAATGATGGGTAGCGTAGAAATCAATTTGGAACATAAAGAAAAATTTTTATGATAGGTTCTTACAACTGATGACCGTTTTTTCATAATAAGTAAAGATGTAAACAATAATAGGAAACTTAACAGTACTGACCCTTTTAAACCTTTTTTTAATTGTGTTACAAATAAAAAAAATTAGTTTATTAGCAGTCTCATAGCTTTCTCCATTACATAACAGGTATGATATTTTTTTTTTTTCTTTTTGGTACAATAGATCACATGATGAATATGTATCTAATTCATATGCAAATACATGCATACCTATGATATAATGATGTAAGCTAACATTTACAGACACATATTCTTATTAGTACCATAAACATCATTAGCATATCATCAGTCAGTAAATGCTAGAATGTACTAGTAATAAACCACATTCCTTGGAACTACTAGGCAGCATTTGTTTATATAATACTAATTATGTGTGGAATCATTGCTTATAAAATAATGGTCAAATGGAGGATTAAGAGAAAAAACAACAAAAATATAAGCATAAGAAGATCTTGCTTTCCCACATTACTTTTATGTAAGTGATGGACACTTGACAGGACTTGACAGAGGATAACCCTGTAAGGGAGGAAGGGCTGACTAAAAGCATCCACTAAGACAAATCAAGTTCTCACCAGGTAAGGAGGATCTGCCACTACAACTTGAAAAGCATGCTTCAATTCTGGAGGCAACTCTTCTGGTTGGTTGTAATCATAGAATGTGAAATCACTTCCATATTGCTCAAAACGTTTGTCATACTCAAGAAGTTGCAGAGAAACATTAGGATCAATTTTCTGAAATTCAGATGGAGAAAATGGTTAAATTACAAGAAAGCATTAGATGCCTGATGCAGATGTAATGACCAATAATTAAGACATAAATGGTGAGAAATGATATTCATGGATGGAAGTGCCACCACATGTCAGTTTATACATGCTGCAAATGCACTGTGTTGATATAGTATTCATATTTTTATAGATGGAAGGTATGATAAACTATGTTCGATGCTAATACACAGAAGATTACGTCAGCATGCCAAGCTTGTTTTGAAAACTCAACTCAAAGCTGCAGGGAAATAAATGCAACAATCTTGTATCATAAGCTCTAATTATTTTCTGAGCAGCAAGGATGGTTTCCAATGAATTCATGAACCATATTAAAAGAAAAAGATGTAAGCCCCTTTTTCTCTTCTGGTTCCAAGATAAAACATGGACACGGTCCAACTTAGAGCTACAATTTGGCAGGTGGTTGGACTGGATTCCAGGTCAACCTAATCCCTAAGCAAACTCCAATGATCCAACCACAGCGAGTAAAGTCAGTTTGGCTGGTTGAGAGTGGGGGTGGTTGGTAGGGTATTGTAAGGGATTTCAAGTAAGACAGAGATGATGAAACCAGTGTCCAGATTTCCACCATTATTGGAGAATTAATGACATGAGTAGCAGTTGTGTTTTCAACATATTTTTCATAGAAAAACAGAGCAAAAAAAAAAATCTCTTTTTTGGCACAATAACACCAAAAAAAAAAAAACAAAACAAAAAAAAAAGGAAGAAGATGAGGACAATGACAGAAAGGAGGAAACCAGTAAGTGAAATCTCATAAATGACTTGCAGAGGAATTTATGATTACAGGGATTGATTTGCAGGCTAATTGTGTGTCTTGTGATTTATGGACTTGTCCATGCAGAGACATGAGGTAAAACTGTTCTTGACCTAGTTTTTGGATTTTGATGGTGTGGCTGAGTTGATTTCTTTGTTTTGGAGATCTAGACCAACAACCAGAGCCTCAGCTCGTCTCTGTAGGAAGGAAAGAAAGCACCGGGGGGGCAAATAGTACATGGATAGTATACAGAGCACCCACTACAAAAAGGGGGGGAAAAGAAAAAAAGAAAAAAGAAAAAAAAGTAACAACAACAAGAGATGAGAACATGACCAGAACAGGAAAGCCACATCCTAGCCTCTGAAAATGCTCATATTGGTACTAATTTCAACGACTACAAAAATCTCAAAGCAAATTTCATAGGTTATGAGAACCACCATACCACCCACCTCCCCCCAAAGAGTGTTCTTCTCTACTCCAGCAAGGCATGAAGCCAAACAAACAAAAAGAGGATGCCTTCCATTCCTTTTCCTATTTCTACTGACGACCTACTACACCAGCTTTCAAGCACCTTTCACATTAATCACAGTAGCACCCAAGTAGTCACAAAAAGCACAAACAAGAAATCCCAAGCAATCCAGTAATATACCAAATATGACTAGAAGACTCAATTTTCCCATGCAACAATAATTTTTATACTCCATCCTCTATACATCAAGTGGTCAATTATCACAATCTTCTTCCAGTCTACACTCCAAAAAAGAAGCCCATTTTCGAGGTCCATGTATTCCTAAATTTCTGATGCTGGAAATGCTGCAAGCCAGCATAAGCACCACAGGGAAACACCTCTAAATACTTTCTTTTTTTTAACTGAAAACTGCTCCTCTTTAGAAGCTTTTCACCTCAACTCATCCCCTACTAACCAAGTAGACCGATCACAAGAGATGAACTCCATAAAAGCCTCCTCCATGTGCAACCTGTTCAAAGATTGCCTAAGACTATACTTTAAGGGCTGGCAAAGGTGATCCACACACCTCCACAGATTTAATTCCACACAATTGAAATTCAACTTGACCAGAATAGCTTGTCAGGAAGGGAAAAAAAAAATTGTGCTGCTCTGCAGAGTTAATTCCGCCTGCCTGGAGTTTACCCTAATAAAACCACTGTGCAGTGAGCAATCTCACAGCCCCACAATTTCATTCCACCCCCATGGTTTGAGCACTTTGCCCCTGCAGTATTTTGATTCACCCCTGCTGATTCTTCGAGGCACACATGTGATTCTCACTTCCACTTGCCATCCTGATTCCAACTCATTGTTGCACAAATAACTCCTGTGACTAGCAGATTATACCACATTCCCTCTCGAAAATTTCTATATATTGATCTGATATTCTCATAGCAAACCACTGCTCCTTCTATTCGTTTTCTGATATGCTATAGGTCAAACTTTCTCTTCATGACTGGAAGGCTGTTCATATCTTCTCACATTTGGGGGTGCACCCTTGGGGCAGTCAGTTGTTAACTCCTTGTTTTTCTTTTGAAAGGAAAATTAAGATATACAAGCAGCGCACAAATAGAGCATAAAAAAGAAAAGTCTTTAGCTGCAACAAACTAGCCAATCCCCATGCTATCAATAAGGTCCAGGAAAAGCCATGAAGCTAAGCCCTCATCCCCCTTAAACCATAAGAAAAAGTGTCGAAATCCTGTATGATTTGGGGAGTGATTTGGAGGACATTGTGGTAGAAGATTGAGGCCCCAATTAGATATGATATTTAGGCTAAATGTTTGGTTTGATTTTTATATTTCCATATTTTGCTCTCTGTGTATATGTTAAATAGGGACCCGATTACGTAAAATATACACGATTGAATATACAATTGTATTATTCTCAATTTCTACAAAAAGGTTTTCAGAGATGTCTTTTACTCTCAAACAGGATGTCTCCACACCATCAAACATTCTACTATTGCGCTCATTCCAAGTGATCCAAAATAGATACCAAGAGATCAACTTTCAAATAGACGTGTGCTTAGCTCCAATGAAAACACTAGACCAACTAAGCAAGTTGTCTTTAACTGATTTAGGAAAGACCTAAGAAACGCCAAATAAGGAGAATACCAGAGCCCAAAGGCTATAAGTCTAGTTACAATGGATCAGGATATGAGCTAGAGACTCAAAATCATCCTTGCAAAGATAGCACCAATTGATAATACTCTAGCCTCTCTTCATTACTGGTCCAAAGTCAAAATCTTCTTTCCAAACAGCTTCCCACACACACACAGAGGCACAAAAAGGAAAGAAAGAAAAAACAAGAAAAAGAAACTAATCTTGGAGGCAATTTTGGGTTCTGGATCAACTTACAAATAAAAGTGTATAGGTCTTCCATAACCAATGACATCTAGTAGGAACTGTGAAGGAGTCCCTCTTAGTTCTTTTCCAAGTAACTTTGTCTTCCAGATCCCTAGACATAGAATGGGAGCTTTAACAAATGCAGAAAGGAGTCAACCAAAGTCACCTCTCTGTTCAAAAGGTTCCTCCTAAACCTAGGATTCTAACAATCACCATCCTAGTAATCTAAAACCAACACCTCCTTATGAGATGCAAGATTAAATTACCGCAAGAAATGATCCTTTAGAAGCTCCCCATCACTCCATTGGTCTAACCAAAATTTAACGCCAAAACCATTACCTAATAGCAAACTTATTGCTTTCCAAAAACATGAAACATAGGTCTCTCTCCCTTCTTGAAAGCACCAAACCTTGCAACTCCTCGTATTTCCCCACAATTAGAACCTATCTTGCTCAACAGAAAATCTGCACAGCCACTTGCTCAATAACACCTTTTTGAGAACACCAACTCCAAATAGCCAAGCCCCCCACCAATATCTCACAAAAAATAGTAGTCTACCTTATCAAATGAATCTTTTTTTCTTTTTCTAGAAGGCATCCTCCCACAAAAAAATCCTTCTAAATCCTTTCCAATCTAGTCCTTACTTCCCTTGGGATGACAAAAAGGGCCAACAAAAAATATACTAGTAGACTTGACTATCAAATACACACACAATAGTAGACTGGAAAGAGTTCTCTTCAACATGGTTAGTCTCCTACCTATTAAAAGATACTGAAATTTCCAATTTTAAACCTTTCCTCAATCAAATCTCACACCAAGGCAGATTTCAAAGGATAACCCAAAGGAAGTCCCAAATACTTAGTGGAAGGCTGTCTGCTCTACAATCCCACTGAATAGCCAACTTATTAACATCATCCACCCTTCCCACTGTAATAAGCTTACTCTTTTCCAAGTTGATTTTCAACCCTAACATCACCTCAAAACACTAAAGGAACCTCAAATGCACATTCTTCCCATGAAATTAATCCTCTTATGAATATTGACCATCCTATGAAAGAATCTGGTATTTCTATCCCCATCTTTCAACCAAAGAGCTCAAGATTTCTGCCTCCAAGAAGTTTCCTCCAACACAGCCAGCCTACTGCATCCTTGAAATGCTGCACTCCAGGCCCCTGATAAGCAGATGTGAAGCCATTTTCTCTTTCTTTTGTATCTGATTTTCCATCAATTTCAAAGCTTGAGCCTTTCTTGTGGCAATGTTGTCAAACACCCTTTTCCATCTCTTCAGCCGTTCACCTGCTGTATCTGGGCTTAGACTCAGAGGGGCAGATATATTCTTCAGGACAGTGTAGAGTGCATCTCAACTGAAACCAATAAGTGTTGATTTTCTTTACAGATTCTGGGTTGTTACCTGCTGCTTTTCTGCTTTCTATTAATTTTCCATCACAATTCCCCAATAAAACTCAAGTTGAGATATCCTCCACCACTAGCTAACAGGGGTACTCCACCACTAGGAAAGGTTTGGAAATCTCACCTTCAATAGGCATATCCCAGACCATTCACCATATCAAAATGTTGAAGGAAATAAATCCAGAGAATTCCTATCAGCCCCTCCTGATGCCCTCCTTAGCTCTTTACCATTAGGGTGTGCAAAACCATACTTTCCCTCCACAACTCTCCCCTATAAAACTTACTTTTAGCTGAAAACAACCATAAACACTTCCCAAGCAGCTCTCCTTAGGTAAGCGCACACTCCCCCATTTTCCAAGGAGGGTTTTTCTCTCTTTTCTCCTATCCTAAGACCACCAGAAAGAAAATCAACTTGAATGATTTGCAACAGGCTGCAATCAGAACCTCTAAAAATATCTGCCTACAGTCACATAAATATGGGGTGCGGTTGGTTTGTAGCTACCCAACTAGCAAGTCTTTGACCCACCCCATAGGCTGAAGAAGACCACCTATCCACATGTCGCAAGGAGTTGAAGTTCAACCCTCCCCCTACAAGATTAATCCTCATACCAATTACCAATTGAGCTAGAGCTTGTTGCTGGGAAAAAAAAATGTCTAGCCACTAATAGTCGGAGGCCTTACTCTGCAGATCAAAGAGGGACACAATTCCCCATTCATCTGAAGCAGTCTTTCAGTATAGAACAGAGTGATTCTGGGCTGACTACTACTACAACTACATGTGCAAAAGGATGGTGCACCAAACGATAGGGACGAAACAGATGTCCCTGGAAAGGTATAAGCCCTAGCATCAACTCTTTCACCGACTCAGTCTCTTGCATAATATGGATTCCAAACATTCATGATCTGGATTCGAATGAGTCGAATTACTTATCAGTTATCCCTCTTTACATTAGTGAACTATCTGTCCAGAGGTTGTAAAAGATGTTCCTCAAGAATATATATTCTAATTATTGCTTCAACACATATTCCTTGTAAGAAAACAGAAAGTGCAGTATCAATTTTATTCCTATCATAAGTTCATTAATCTTGTTGATAATTCAATTCTTCTACAAATTTGTCTGTATTCTGTCATTTTTGCGCCTAGTTCGCTGGTTTTTCCATTTGCATTCCTACTGACCTTGCAATGGGTGATGGAGGAATGTGAACGAGATTCCCATTCCCAGATCACCACTCTAAAGAAACTTCAAAAATTTTCTGGGAAACCAAACAACAGTACCTTGAGATAGGCGTAGAGGGTGGGACAAGCGACGCAAGCGACACGAACAAGAGAATCGGAGGAGTCACAAAGAGTGAGAACCTCTTTAGACACTGTTTCCGCCGTTTGGGGATCGTACCAGAACTGGCTCAGCCTCCAATCCTCTGAAACCAAAGAAACTGCGGAGGAGGCGGCGTCGGCGTCGGCGCCGACATGGGTCTGAGTCTGCTGGCTCAGGAACTCTCTCAAAGCCGCCATGGCTTCGCTGCTCAGCCTTGGAGTGTCGTCGTCTGAGTCGCAGTTGCCGTTGTTCAACTCCATTTCCCCTGCCTTGAAGCTCAGGACAAGGAAACAACGTTTAAATACCTCCACACCATTGGGTGTTCAACTAACTCTCCCTACACCCACCTCGTTTGGTTTAGGGAAAAAGAAAGACAAAAAAAAATTAGGTTTGGTTAAATTGTATTTTGTCTTTTCTTCTCTTTGGAAATTCCTTTCATTAAAATCAGTTTTTACTGTTTTATAAAATAAAATACCATGTTTGTTATACTTATTTTAACTTTTATTTTTCAATAAAATAATAAAAAATAATGGTATGCAGTTTTATTATGGTATTAAGATGTATGAAGCTTAAAAATCGAATAGAGGTGGGGAAGGCCTCAAACCCATTTTCGAGGTTCCACAAATATATACTCAAATCCTAATAAGGCCGAGTGAGTCCCAGTCGATTTTAAAGAAATGTATGTATTTTTTCTAAGAATGTAAGTATTTTTATTGAGGATGTACATAGACTTAAAATTCGACCATGGGTCGGGGAAGGTCTCAAACTCATTCCCAAAGTGCAACAAATAAATAGTTAGACCCTAATAAGACCAATTGGGGTCTAAGTTGCCTAAAAAATATATATACATATTTTTTCTTAAAAAATATGCAAATTTTTTGTAAGAATATACATGGGCTTAAATCAGTCAATCATAGAAGTTAGGGAAAGGCTTCAAATTCATTCATGATGTTCCACAAATAAGTTCTTAGACCGCCTCAAATCCATTCGTAAGGTTCCACGAATATATACTTAGACCCAATAAGGTTGAGTGAGATCCCAACCTAATTGGGGTCTAAGTATATATTTGAGAAAGTAAAAAACCCCAACTTTGATTAAATAATAATAATAATAATAATTAAAATAAGGCTCAAATGAAGCAAAAGTAATTGCTTTCAATATAGAAGAAATAATTTTTTAATTTTTAAAATATTATAAGATTTAATTAGAGTGTGATTTTGTTTATTAGATTAAACTTTTTAAAAGTAATAAATATTTTTTTATTTCCTAATAAGAGTTCAAAATGTTATTTTAGTTAATAGGAAAGTAATTTTTTTTGAAAAGAAAAAACTCTTCAAATATAATTTAAGTGGGAGTAGAAAGATAATTTTTAGTGTATGATTTGATATAGAATAGGTAGAAAAATTTATATTTAAAACATGTAAACCAATGCATTCACAATTTTAATGTAATACCACTCACAATTTTAAACTTTTCCAAATTTTTAGGGTATTAAATTTTGTGTTTTAACCAAATTGACTTAATTTTTTATATGAAGATTGAATCCTTACTATTTAAGCTTTTTTTTTTTTTAGGAATTTACCTCGATAAGCTTCAAATTTTTTACCAGAGTTAGAAAATAAAAAATTTCTTTTTTTTTAACCTTTCTCTCACTCCAAACTTTGTAGCATCACTTACCTATTTCTATTGTTGGATCTTGTACTAAAACCATTCTTTGGCAATATTGAAGAATATCAAATTGGTGATCATCATGACTTTTATAAGGTAGATATTGAGTAAAGTAGTGGCTAACATCACATCATAATGACCTTGATCAATATTCCTAACTTTAATATGATTTGAAGTTCTTCAAGTATCTCTCTTGAACTTCTTTCACTCTTGATCTTTTCTCTCCTATTCTCCGTTTATATACTTTTTAGTGGTGGATATGAATATGCTTCCATTGAATGTAAGAGTCGAAAGAAGAACCAAGAATTCCTCAATTTATAACTGTAGTATGGTTCTTCCCATCAATCAAATTCTTTGAACTTTTCATTTGTTAATAATACTAATAATAATTGGAACATGAACTTAACAAGCATTATAAATTTTAAAATGAATCTAATTTAATTTCATCAAAATTCAAGTCCGCGAAAATAAATCAAAATATTTAAGAAAAAAAAAGAAAACTTAAGATGGCCAGACCATTTTTGGTTCTAACATGTAAAGACTGACTAAGAAAACAACACTTTTATACAAGTAGATGAACAAATACACGCATAAAGTGCACATGAATGGTGTGTTATTTTCCTAATTTACTTTTTTTTTTTTCAATATTACATGTATATAATTATCTTCAAAATTTTCACTTCTAAATAATAAATTTATGATATATTTGAAAATTAATTATAATTATTAATAACTCATATTATATTTTTTAAATTATGTGATGAAATTGAATTGGTATGTCATATAGGGGTAGGTTTAAAGAAATAATTCAAGAAATTACTAATAAAATAGCACATGGTACAAAACTTTTATTAATCTTTTAATAAAATAAATATTATTTAATAAAATATTTTTAATTAATAATTATTTTGAATTTAATTTCCTTTTTTATAAGTTGTAATGAAAATAAACATGTTTTTTCTAGCATAAAAATAGTAAAATTTTTAACAAAATAAATATTTTTTAATAAAAATTTGTAATTAACATTCAAACTAAAAATTGTATTTATGTTAATGGTCAGAATTTATTCAAACTCATGTTATTTTCTAATGCTATAACGATTTTTCAAAATTACGATCCTCAAATTTAAAATTAAATTTAAGAGAAATTGTATTTTGAAATGATGTGAAAGGGGGGAAGTTGGAAGTTATCATAAAGTTAGCTTCATCTTCAAATATAAAACGTCTGAATATGAAATACCTTCTAAGATATCCGGTTGACTTTTTCAGACAATGATTTTCCATGGTTTTGGCATCAAATGGAAGTCTTGATATGCATCAATTAAAATGTACTAATTTAAAATAACAAAACTCAAAAATGTATTATTTATTTTTTAAAAAAATTATAATAAATTTTTTTTAAAAAATATTATTTTAATTGAATAATAATTATATTGACTTGACAAGTGGTTAATTAAATGGATAACACAAAAGAACTTATTTAATAAATGGATTAAATTGAACATGAATAACTCATTAACATGTTTCTAATGCTATTAAATTTGTTACAAAATGCAAATACAACATTTATATATTGAACTTACAACATAAATACACTAAAAGTACAATACATTACTACATGCCTTAATTTGTTACAAAATGTAGGTACAATATTTATGCCTTAATTTTTTTTATTATAATAATTTCTTAATAGTTATATTATAAAGTTAAACAATTCAATATATATATATATAATAAATCAATTAATTAATTACAAATAAAACAAGTACTTGTTCATCTCATATCACTGTTGTAGTATAGGCTATGTTAGGACATTGAGTCTTGCTTTTGTTTGTTAGCAATTTTGTTCCTATTCATCATAACTTAGGAAACTTTTTAGATAGTGACTTACTCTCTAGTAAAGATTCCAGGTTTTTGTTGGCTCAATCGAAAAGTCATAAGCATAAAAAGTTTATTTAGTAGTAAGTTAGGTGATTGAAAGGTCAAAGTAGATATATATATATATATATATATATATATATATATATATATATATATATATATATATATATATATATATTATGAACTCAAATTGTTTGAATTAATGTTTAGGAAAAACAAGGGATGCTTGAGCGATGGAAACAATGCTCAAGTATTGGAATTACTCAAGCACTTATCCAACGCTCAAGTGCTTGAGGCACCTGAGTGGTACTTAAGTGCACTTAAGTGGATGTCCAGAATTTGCCAAAATATGGTAGAATTCGTTTTTTTAAAAATTCATGAGCATTCTTTTTTGTAAATTCAAGATACTGATCTCCTAGGCCTGTAAGCCTATATAAACCCTCTTTTAACCCATTTTAGGGTTGTATACTTTGAGAGAATCAACCAACTTGTCCTATCATTCACAATCTCTCAAGAAAGAATTCATAAGATTGAATTGTGGATTGTTAGAAGGATTTGCATCCTTCTAAAGGCTAAAAGGAATTCACTGGAGTATTGGAGGTGCTGCATCATGGACGTGGATCAAAGTATAGGTATTAGAGAGTAAATTTTTAGGGTAAAACCATCAAGTAAAACTACGCACTTTGATATCAAATAGTGAATTGTAGTAGAATAAAGGTCTTAGACCTCGTGGTTTATTATTTCCACAATTAGTGTGGGGGTTTTTATGTAAAATTTCTTGTGTCCCTTTCTTGATCTTTTTATTACTTTGATATTTGATTATTTTGATTATTCATATTATCTCATAGGTTTAATTTAGGTATTTTTATTCAACTCCTATATTGTAATCTTAAAAAAAAAAAAAAAAAAAAAAAAAAAAAAATCCATTCACGCCCCCTCTCACCTAGTGTTACCCTATTGGACAAAAGGTTTTTCAGGCTCGAAAACTCTTAAGGAAATGTAATCTAGTCCTCTAAGGAAGGGGTTTATGAACTCCATCGGATTTGATGGATCATCCTCATTGAGATGCACATCAAGTTACACATCATGAGGTTGGTTGGTTATAAGGCTCTTTTGGCATGGTAGAGGGGTGCATGGCGCCGCAACACCTCCTAGCTAATGCTATAAGTCTAATATACTTATATGTACCCTCCATAGCTGTAAATATAATATATTTAATCAAATTAAACTAAATTAAAAAAAAAAACTTAATTTTCAGGGTGTCCAATATTGAAGGACCGAATATAATTGAGATGTCTAGAGTTCCAAAGCTGAATATATTGTAGATGTTCGGCCGTTTAGGATTGGACATAGTTGAGTTGTCCTGCCTTCTAGGACCAGACATAACTAAAATGTTTGACCTTCCAAGTCCGAACACCATAGGTTACAATTTTATTTTCTCCATGTACATTGCAACTCTTCATAATTTCTCACTTCTAAATTACATCTACATTCCTCCTAATTGTTTTTCAACCATTTTTGCAACATTTTTTTGTTGTTAAAAATTAGATATGAATAAGCCCTAAAAGATTTTCATGTTTTATGTTTTATGTTATAAAAAAATCAAATTAACTATAAACATTCCTAAAATAGTCTTATGATATCAAATAAGCTTCAAAGGAAGATGATTTGTAGCTAGGATTTGTGGTTAGGAAGAAATTGGCTGAGAGAAAAAGGAAGAAGAAGAAGGGTTTAAGGAGAGAATAATGGGAAGGATGTTTGGGGTATTTTTTTAGATTGTATGGTGAATATATTAATAAATTTTTAATTTTTAGGTGGATGTATAAATAAGGTGGATGCAAAGAGAGTTTTGGTAGATGCAAATATAATATCTTAAAGTAAAAAAAAATTGAAAATCTTAGTTGTTATTTGCACCTTAATTAAAAAGTTTCTTATAGAAACATTGCTTTAATTTACATTTATCATATGTAAAGGTATGTTAAGGCATGATTTAAAAATTATTTTTTATTTTTAGAAATTCATAACACTATTTACCTATTATTTTATGTTTCTAATTTTTTTTAAAAAAAAGCAAAGTGAAATGGAGAATAGTTTTTAAAGAACAAGTATAAGTTATTTTCATTAGTTTTTAAAAACAAAATAAAAAAATAAAAAAATAAAAATAAAAATCATAAAAAGCAAATAAAGTATAATACAACATTTTTCTTCTTTCATTCTCTCTCCACGACGTAATACCAACATAAAAAAATCTTCAAATATGATATTTATGTGAATTAAATGTATTTTTTAATTTCCTTTAACTTCCATAAAATTTCATTAAATATATAAATTCTAATTTAAATTATACTTGATATATAAAATTTATTAGTTTTTAAAAATAATTTGAAACTCAAAAACCAATTTAATTAGTACTATAAATTCATAAAACTTAACAACAATAGAAAATCATAGATAAAAAATCATTTTAAATGACTTGGTTAGTTTTTCTTTACATAAAATCATATTTTTGAAATTTTTTTTATTAGATAAATAAACTCTAAATTAAACAAGACTTAATCTATGGGATTCATTAATGAGTTAATTTTTAAATTTGAAAATCAAATAGTCATCCAATTAATATAATTGGTCCTCAATAACTCTATTATTTCTCTTTTACATATAATTATATTTTTATAAACTTCTCATTAGAGAAATGAACTTCAAATCTATGACAATTTGTATTGGCTTTATTAATAAATTTAATAATTTAAAAAATAATTTAGAACTCTGATATTGATCTAGTTGATTATAAATTAATCAAAATATTTTATAATACTCTATCCATAATTGAGTATCGGATATGTGTATACATATTAAATTTATTTTAAATAAATTATTATTATTATTAATTATTATTCATTTTTAACAAAAAAATCAATTATGCATTTATAAATATGTTAACATCCATATTTTTATAACATATACAAAAATATTATATTTTTATAAAAAATTATAATTTATGATTTTTTTTATGATATTACAATTCATATGTTACTAAAAATATTTATTTGTGATTATAAAACTATTTTCATTTTTAATAAAACTTGAATTAAATTTAATTAATATTACATATATTGAATTTAAAATATTTTTACAAAATCATGATAACATTTATTTTTAAAACCTACTTATCCAAATTTTTTTTTTTATTAAAAAAAATATTTAAAAAAATAACTTACCAAACATTCTTATTTTTGTAAAATACTAAATTTTTGTTTACGGTCAAAACGGGCTTATAGTAACTAAGTCATAGTGCCTAAAAGAAACTAACAATAATATGTATGTGCAATCAAACAAACTTTAATTTTTTTTTTCATTTTTTCCTTCTCTTTTTTTCACCTTTTTCTCTGTTTTTTTTCTAGTATTTTTTTCTCAAACCTTCCAAGAACCAAGATATTGTAAATGATTTCATTGTCATTAGCTTTATAGATGTTAAAAAAAGACGATTTTTTGTTGAATTTTTTTAGAATACTATACAAAAATTTCGACATTTAATAAAATTTATAAAACATTTATAAAAAAGTGAAAAATCATGCATTTTTTTTTATTGAGAAAAAAAATTTGTAGATATGATTATGAATAAATTCAATACTTCTTCACTATCTATAGAGTATTTAGATAGTAAAAAAGGATTAAAAAGATGTAAATTAAATAATATGTAAGCATGATTTTGAAATATGCTCCATTACGTATAGAAAATTACAGAGATTGAATTCAACATGTTGGAAGTGGAAATGTTGGAATCCTAGTCCAACCAGTAACACAGTGTGAGAAAAAAAATATATACTAAATAAAAAATAATAAAAATTAAAAAATGGAAAAAGGGTGTTTGGAGAAAATGAATGAATTAACACAGAATTCACCTCTCAAGAGCAGGTGATTGTAGTCAGGAATTAGACTGGGTCTTCTAGGAAGGCGTCTCACTCCTGTTTTACATAACCTGAGAGCATCCCTCTCTCTCTTCTCATGGCTCGTTCCTTCTTCATACTATACCATTTTTCTGGTCGTCGTTTCTCAGATTCTTTCAGAGGCTTTTTCTTCATACCCACAAGCTTAGCTCTTATAACCTCTCTCTTCATTCTCTTCTATATCTCTTCAACTTCTAATTTGTTCACTCATCCACAAGAAACCCATCTTCAAGTCCTCAAATCAGCAATTGGGTCTTCAGCATTCTCTGCCCCATCGCGCCAATTCATCAGAGTTCCAGCTGAAACCCCTCATTTACCAAGGGGTTTTGAATTCAACACTAAGGGTATGTGAATTCTGAGCTTTGTGTATATGGGTTTTGTTTTATTTTGAACTTGTTTGTGGGTATTGTGGTGAAGTTATTTTTCTTTGGTATGCTATGTCTACTGATTTAGAGTTCAATTGTTGTTATGCAAACGGATGATAAACTCAGCTCTAATGGTGTGTGAATCCGCATATGGGTCTGGTTTACTTTTTGAATTTGATGTGTACTTTTTGTGGGCATTGTGGTAGAATTGCTACTTTCATTGGTCTCTTGCTTGGTTATTGAAAACAAGTGTCTGTAATTTGTAGTTCAATTATGGTTTTTTCTACACGTTAAATTAGTAATTGAAGATTACTTCTTTTGTTTCATCGGCTGATCTTTGGATCGTGGAAGCATTATTCAGTAATCAGTCGGCTCTTGTACTTTAAACTGGTGGTCTTTCTTAGTAGCTTATAATGTGAATACAGTCACTGTGACCTTGCTCAATGAGATGTCAGACATGCACAGGAATTATTAAAGTACCAACAACTATTTTCACCTATATATTAAGTTATAAGTATAAAAGAATAGGTTGGAAAATGATTATCATTTTAATAAGCTCATGCAGTTGCATACTAGGGAGAAAGATGGCCCAGAGGACTAATGTTTTTATTTTTTATTTTTTATTTTTACATATGCTCCAGCATGAAATCACCAGTCATTTATTCTTTTATACCATAGCTGAAAATTTTCTAGCTTTGATTTGCATGTCAGAGGCCCTTGTACCATATGCATCCCTAGTTTTGTAGCAATGTGTGGAAGAGAACCCCAGCTTGTGGGCTTTTCCTTTGTTGTTGTAGGCTGCCTCAATGGTAATTAGGTGTTGATCATGCTCTTCCTTGTATTATTATGACATCTGATTGAAAATTTACCTGGAAAACATCAAATCATTGATATGATGCTGAAGATATTATATCTTTACCTAGGAAAAGGTGTGAGATTAAATCCACAACTCTAGAGTTAATCTCCATAAGTGGTATCTTTTAGTTATATGAAGGAAGAAACAAATGGGGTTTGTTTGTGAAATAATTCAAGTGAAATGAATTATCAGCAAAACCTTGAGTCAGTTAATTGTCATAACAGTGAACAACAAAATAAATAGTAAATATTAATCAATCAAATTAATGTAGAATTTATAATGACTATTCGTTATTTAATCGACTCCATAGTTGTCGTCTTCTAAAGCTTTTCAAAAGTCAATTGAATTTATGTGATGCAGCACTGACAATTTGCTGATGTATACCTTTAAGGAATTCAATCAAAAACAGCTTCATATTTCAATGAAACATTGCTAAAAAAGCTTGAAAATTTCTTTCAACACTGCATGACAAGGCCTCTCCTGTTTTACTTTTTCATTCTCTTCTGTTTTCCATGATTACAAATTTCAGGACTTATTTAACGGGGAATAGAGAATTATTTGGAAAGAGAGGGGAGTTGTTCAAGGAAGGAGTCTTTCAAGGAGATACAAACATAAAAAGGACAAAAATAAAAAACAAGAGTGAAATGAGGATAAAAATACTCCCTGATCCCTCCAATCTCAGTCACTCCTAACCAAAGAACCTGCCTCTTCACTAACAAATCTCACCTCCCATGTCATGCAACTCTTATGCCTGTCAGGATCAATAGGTCTTTGTCAGGATCACTAACAAATCAGCATGGTAAACAACAAAAACAACACCAATCAGTTCTCACTCCTCATTCTCCAGATTAGTTACCGCTGGAAAATTCTAAACTACTAACCTTTGATATTTTGTCTTTTATAGGAAGGTTGTATCTGTTCTGATTTCATATGTAGAAGATCATAAAACACCCCAACTCGATTATTTTCTTGATGAAATTGTGCATCTTGAGCAGCCCAAGTGTTCTTTTATGGTGCACTATAATAAGGCATGACAGGTTTGTATAGAAGCAAGTCAGAAGATCTACAGTTTTGTTATCTGCTTCATAATGTTTAATTTTGCATGATATAATAACAAATTTCAAATCATTTAGTACTTATTATAGAAAATTTGAGGTCTTTTGACCTTCTTTTGTTTGTAATTTTGTTTCCTAATATCTTGTAAAATTGCTTAAGCAAGCATCATAGCACGGAAATAATGCAATAAATTTAATTTAAGATGATGTCAGCATGTTCCAACAGTGTGCTTTTGGTGGAACGTTGTTAAATATGGATCTATTTTTGCTGGTATTGGTTGTCCAGGAATATTTTAGCTATTCCGTCTGGAGAGTTAATTTCTAATTTGATGCATTTTTTCCTATGATTCTCAATGATCTATTGGAATTACTTTAAACAATTTTTAGCATAAGTGGGAAGGAGGGAAAGGTTGAAAAAAAAAAAAACTGAAGTCAATGTATACAAAATTCATTACTTAACCCCAGAATCTGGACCTGGCTTTTATGGTTCAGGAAACTATGTGAATAACAAAGAGGTGTTCCATGACAGAAATTTATTCGTGGAGGACTATAAAGAGATGAATAGGAGCTTTAAAATATATTGTTATCCTCATAAGCGAGATGATCCCTTTGCAAATGCTCTCTTGCCAGTGGATTTTGAACCTGGTGGTAATTATGCCAGTGAAAGTTACTTTAAGAAGGTTCTTATGAAAAGTCATTTCATCACAAAGGATCCATCCAAGGCAGATCTCTTCTTTCTGCCTTTCTCTATTGCAAGATTGAGGCACGACCCAAGGGTAGGTGTTGCAGGTATCCAAGATTTTATCAGAGATTACATCTTTAACATCAGTCAGAACTACCCTTACTGGAATCGGACTGGTGGGGCTGATCATTTTTATGTTGCTTGTCATTCTATTGGACGGTCAGCCATGGAGAAAGCAGATGAAGTAAAGTTAAATGCCATTCAAGTTGTATGCTCTTCAAGCTATTTTCTATCTGGATACATTGCCCACAAGGACACATCACTGCCACAAATTTGGCCAAGACAAGGAGATCCTCCTGATCTTGCTTTGTCCGAAAGGTAAACTTACATCTGTCAACTAACATTTCTTGTTTTTTGTTTTCTGGATATGGTTTCTTGTTCACCTCATACAAGATATACAAGATATAAAGAAAAAGTAAAGTCTTATACTTCTAGTCTAAAAGGCTTCCTATTATTAGATGATCAGCATAGAAGCTTAGGATGCTTCTCATCCTCTGGACTCAATTATGACAATTGTTTATTGCCTTCCCTCTATCACATTTCTTCTAAACATAGTGTTGCTATAGTTTGGTTTCACTATTTACCATTTCATGTCATTCCTTTGTTATTTGAGAGCTGATATATATGGAAAACCTAATATTGATATCTAAAGAAATTATCTTTGAGTTGTTTTCTACATTGTTGTATTCAGAAGGAAACAACTAGAAACTAACATTTTAGGTTGATGCATTTTGAGAAAGTTATTAAGTTTTATGTTGTTAAAATGGATAGCTTTGTAAAATTCCTTTTTCAGAAAGATGGCTTTGGTTTTATCTAAAGCAGGTATTAACCTATAAAGCCACAATTTTTTAGGGATTCCTATGCATATACTATGTAAATTCATTAGATGGCAGAAATATACATTCTTATCTTTAGTATTATATAGAAATATGATGAAAACTTACTGATTAATAACATATCAAAGAATATTATGTCTAAACCATGGAACCTGGTTGTCTTGCTGAAAAATATAGATTTTAGAAATTTAGGAGTTTTCAATTCTAAGGATACCTACTATTTTTGTCTCATGCTAACTAGTTTGTATATCCAATGTGGATTGTTTCCTATGCATAACTGCTTGTGATCAGTGCCATGATGGCAGCTCTTTTTTGTCCTTTTAAAATCAAAATTAACCTTTGCTTTCTAAATAATTGTCAACGTAAAAGTGGTCCTAGCCTCATGCACTGAATGTTAGATTCAATTACATTTGCAAGCTTATGTAAGAATGAAAGATGCTTCTGTGAGAAACATAGTCCTTTATGTTATTGACCTACTTCTATGTTTCTTGGCCTACACTACGATGTTGCTTTTGTACTAGTTATCATATGAGGCTAGTATTTCCCAATCAAAGAATATATTTCCCTGTAAAAATTGTAATGAATGGATAGTATGGAATCTGATTTCAAGTATAGCCACAACAGTTTTCCAAGATTTTCCGATAATAGTAAATTTGTGTGTTTGCCTTTGATCGCCTTTTGGTCCATTTTAAATTGCCTCTTGCCTTAAAAGCTTAAGCTTTTAGGGAATGGACCAACAATGCATATCAAAATAACATCCTCCCTTAAATGCGGCCCCAACCTACATGTGAAGAGACATATCACCACAACAGAGGATAAACAAACTCATTGGTTCAAACCCAAAACCTCTAAGAACCAAAGTTTTAATATCATTTTAAGCTAGTACTTGCTACTTTCCTAAATACTTAAACTTGTCCTAACCATGAATATCAACCTAACACATTTCTTTGCCCATACCTTTGAGGTATGCATCCATTACTAAGGGTGGTAGACCACTTACCTTAATCTTTCAGATTTGTGTGTTGCACCTATCTGCTGGAGCCTGGACGCATATGTAATTTCCCTTTCTTTTCAAAATTGTGTGGTTGGATAGCCATTTCTTCCCTGAACTCTGCATTCTATTGAACCGTCTTCATTTCAGATTTTGATTTACCTTTGGGACCTTTGTCTTTCTCCAAGCAAATTGATACAAAGTGAGTGTGAAAGATGACATCTTTCGTTAGATCAAATTATATTTCTTCCATCCTCCAAAACCCAAGCCTAAATAGTCCTTGTTAATAGTTTTATTTATTTATTTATTTATTATACTTTTCTTTTTTTGTACATTATTGGTGCAAGAGGTGGTGATGCTGAAGTGAAGTTGAAGATCTCTTTTTGTGTTCTAAGTTTCTCTCACTTCTCTTTTCATTTAAAGTAGAGTTGTTTTAAGGTGAAAAGAGAAAAGTAGATCCTATTTTCCCTGTCATTTCTTTTCTTAGCTATTTCTTTCAGCAACCAACAGAAGGAAACTCAACATTTCTTGTTAGTTCTTTTTGGTTGAGATTAAAATGATTTGCAAGCTAAACTTTTTCTGTTTCTTAATTCTCATCTTTGTGACAGCCTGAATGCTAGTTCTTTAACTTTCTAGGAAATTAAGCATAGCCTTTATAAGATATGTTCAAAAGCTAATGGAAAACTTGTGACAATTGAGCTCAAATTTCTAACCATCCAAGTTAAAAATCGAGAAAAAAGGAAAAAGGCCTTGAGACTGTCACACGCTTAAACCAGGTTTGATCTGGTGATAATACCACAAAGGTAGCTTAGGCAAGAAAAATAGGTATTTGGGTTCTAAGATTGAACTCTTTTATGATTTAGTTTCAATGTCTATGAAGTGTAAATGTATCTGCATATCCGGTTTGGTTAAGTAATTTAGCTTTAAAAGTATCAAGTTAACAAGTGAAAACTGTGTTGAGTAACTGCAAAGATATATTGGCACAATAATTGTTTAGATAGCACTGCTATTATCGTAAGCAGTTTGAAATGCTGCATTTGTTGACAATGGATTCTTACCACCTGCAAAAAATGTCATCACAGAAAAAAACTGGCATTCTTTGCTGGATCAATCAACTCCCCTGTCCGTGAAAGGCTACTTCAAGTATGGAGAAATGATTCTGAGATCTCTGTCCACTTTGGCCGGCTCACAACACCTTATGCTGACGAGCTTCTTGGAAGCAAGTTCTGCCTCCATGTCAAAGGCTTTGAAGTAAACACAGCTCGAATTGCAGATTCACTATATTATGGTTGTGTCCCAGTGATCATTGCCAATCACTATGATCTCCCATTTGCTGACATACTAAACTGGAAGAGCTTCTCAATTGTTGTTGCCACCTTGGATATCCCATTGCTTAAACAAGTCCTTAAGGGGATAAGCCTGGATGAATACTTGATGTTACAGAGTAACGTATTGAAGGTGCGAAACCATTTCCAGTGGCATGTTTCTCCAGTTGATTATGACGCATTTTACATGGTTATGTATGAATTGTGGCTCCGGAGAAGTTCTGTGAGGGTTCCTTTAAGTACTCCAATGGATCCTATTCATTGATTGCATTGGTGTAGTGTTAGGATACTTAATAAATTTTGTCACTTTTCTACCAATAAAACAGCTTGTTCTAGATGGTGTTTCACTCAAATTTTGACCTTGTGTTGTAAACCCTTTGTTGTGAATATTTTTCTCTATTTTGCTTTTCATTCCAAACACAGATATTTCATCATCGAACATGGAATTTCTAGTAGTCCTGAATGCGAATTTTAAGGGTAAAATGAAATGTTTTACCCCATCATCTTGGATATGAGATTGCAATTGAAAACATTCTACTGCTCTTTCTTATTATCTTACAATTGAGGGACTCTGACCTCTCCTAAAAATCCTTCACAACTATTGAATGCCCAAGTTAGTCTGGTTCTAGACACCATCCCCAGCTGCTCAATCTTCTGCAGAGAAACCGCCCAGGGCACTTTCTGGAGCTTGCTAAGTAAACAAGAGTTGATCATCCCCATTGAATTCACTAGTTTTTACAACAATCTTAGCCCTTTGAATATAAGAAATGATAGTAATAGTAGTGGTACGCTGATGCTGCTGAAGGTTTACAAAAGACAACCATATCTCCTCCCAGCACTAATTCTAGAAACATGACTAAGGAGGTTTCTACCCATTTCAATACAGAAATATCAAGAATAAGAAAAAAATAGAGAACCATCATTGACATCTATCATTCTATTTTCTAAAAAAAAAAATCTTTTTACCGCATTTTTAACAGGCGCAAGGCAGACATATGGCGCACAAGTCACCTACAGCTTAGGTGCAAGGTGCAATTCAAGGCTTGTGCCTGAGTGAAGTAAAAATGACCTAAGATGTATGTTAATTTTATAAAATGTGATTCAAAATCTAATTCAATCAATGAAAAGTTTAAAACTTCAAACAATTAAAAGAATCATTCAACAAAAAAAAGTAATAAAATTATATAAATTTTAATAAATAATTAAAATTTGTAAGAATAAAAGTGTTTAAACATTGAAGTCATTGGCCAAATACCCTTTAAAAGAAAGCATAGAGGACAAAAGACCAAGGGAAAGTTTAGAAAACCAAGTTATTGACCGTAACTTAGAGTCCACCAACATATTTTCTCACTAAGAATGTGTAAGAACCAAAGAGTTTGTTTTTCGACCCACATGCTCATTAAAGTTTACTTTTAAGTCCACGTATCCACATTTGTATAATTGCCTTTAGGAGCACTCTCTAAATATCAAACCCATGAATAAGAAAATCAATTTTTTGAGCTCCTACAGTTTAGCTATCCCTCTCCTATGCTTGTGAGGACACTTCAGAAAGACTCAACCCCCATGTGGAAAAGGATAAGTGAGCCCTGTGGGAGCCTTCCCCTATATGTTAGTCTTCGTAGTAGTCAACGTGGCACACCCCTAGATCTGCCTGGATAATTGCCAGAGTGCCCAAAGCCTTCTATCTAGACCATTCATACATGCGGCAAGTGACACCAGGCTCCTTAGACTGGTAAAGTCTTCTAGCCAGCCTCCAAGTCCTCCTTACTACGTGAAATGATTTCCATCTGACATAAGAATGATTGATGGGACCTTCTCCCATCTCCATGTCTACATGAGTGGATTGTCACACACTATCCCATACCTTCATCAGGTTGAAACGATGGGCGGCTACATCAGACGCACCATCTAACAGCGCCTGTCAACCACCCTAAACAGCAATGATTGTCCTGTCACCCATAGAATAGCCATCATTACAATAAAAGTCAAAGTGCCAGCTCAATACTATAGTGCCCCCTCCCTGAGCACTATAAAAAAGCCCTCCTGAAGCATAACCCAGGTACACATATGGAAGCTTTCACTCTCTTCCACAAAAAAGGTTCCAACTCACTTGTGTCTGACTTAAGCTTCGGAGGGGCATGCCCAAACAACTTGTCCGGACATCCTTTGTTCAGGGAAGAAGCTTGCTTAGCCTCCCGACGCTGGGTAGAGACTCTCAATAGCACAACAAAGGGAGGATCTTACTCTAATTGACCTCGCATCAACAAGCCCGACCGAAATGGAACGATCTATCTTGTCAAGGATAAAGGATTACTTGAGATGCAACTGGACAAGTTGAAAGTGTGTGTGGCGTGCATCTAAATAAAGATTTTGATTTAGAATAGTAGCAACCCACACATATGAGTTGAGTAAAATTTTTGAAAATATTTTTATATTAAAAAAGAAAAATAAAAATCTAAAGGGTCAAAATTGGAAGTTTTATTTTAGTATTTTGTTTCTTATCAAATTACTTTTAAACTAATAAAAAAAGTAGAATTTGAAGGTCACTTGTCAAATTGAAGTCCAAGTAACTTTTGGAAAGAAAATTTCCAATATGTGGGGTGATTGTACGATTTGGTTTTAATTTAGTAAGTTTCCAAATTGAAAGACTTCTCTCTTATGTGCATCATCTCTATGTCTTCGAGTGTACTAAGAACAAGAAATCACTTCCCACCTTATCAGTGATCAAAGAGCCAAAATGGATTCTATTGTAGAAGAAGATGATCCAACACTAGACTTCCTTGTGATGTTCAAGAATCGGATCGAACACTAGGGGATTCCAACGTCTCTTTAGTGATTCAGAAGTCTCTTTTCCAAATTGATGTGAGTTTTAGTCACAATCGTTTGTCCATAACCTTGAACCATATTCAACAAAAATTCCTCATATGTGAAGAGAATGAGAGGTTGAAATCAGAAAGAAAGGAAAAGAAATGTGTAGATATGGAAGTGACGTTGATTGAGCCCTCCCTACATTGGGGTACCATCAGTATGAGGAAGTGGGATATAAAGAAAGCTTTCAGAAATTCTACCTTAATGTATGTGTTGGTGACCAATTGGAATTTGGTTGCATAGAGGAATGCCCAATATGAAAATGATATCGTGTAGTTGTGGTCCTTTCAAATCGAGTCCAAGTTAGGTCTTGCTTTTGTTAAACGCAGAAGCAGCAATTGTGAATTTCAGAATACCTTTACTATCCATTATGATGTTTTTGTTTTTATCTTTAGAATCCTTGTCAATTTATTGAATTAGTTGTGGCTGTTACATGCTTATAGACTTATCAGGTACCCTTGACCTACAGTATGCCAACAAAGGAGGCAATTTTGATTTAGAATAGCAATCGCCCACACATAAGAGTTGAGTAAAATTTCTACAAATATTCTTATATTAAAAAAGAAAAAAAAAAACTAAAGAGTCAAAATTGTCATCTTTATTTTAGTAATTTGTTTCACATAACATAATATTAGTTTTGTATTTAAAATAATAAGAGGTAGAATTTGGGGGCCAACTATGAGATTAATGTCCATGTAATTTTTGAAAAAAAGTTTCCAAATATTTGGGGTGGTTGTACAATTTGGTTTTTATTTAGTAAGTTTCCAAATTGAAAGGTTCATTTCTTATGTGCATCCTCTATACATAAGTTTCTAGGTATACCAAGAACAAAAAATCACTTCTTGCCTCACCAATGATCAAAATCCTAGCATGAATTTTGTTGTAAAATAAAATGATGACGATCTTGAAGAAACTCTCAAGAAACAACTATAGTGCCATGTCAAGGGGTTCACAACAAAAAAAGTAGAGGAGGACGAAGAAGCTGGATATGGCAACTTGTTTCCATTTAACACTAAACCTTCTTATTATATTCAAGAATTAGATTAGGGCACTAGGGGTTCCAATGTCACTTTGGTGATCAAGAAGTCTACCTTCCTAATTGATGTAAGTTTTAGTCACAACCATTTGTCTATACCCTTGAACTAGATCCAACAAAAATTCCACACATGTGAAGAGAATGATAGGTTGAACTCTAAAAGAAAGAAAAAGAAACTTATAAATATAGAAGTGATGTTAATTGAGCCCTCTCTACATTGGGGCAACATCAGTGTGAGGAACTAGGACATGAGAGCTTATGGAATTTCTACCTCAATGTACGTGTGGGTGACCAATTGGAATTTAGTTTGACGGAGGAACACACTATGCAAAAATAATACTGTGCAACTATAATCCTTTTCAATTAAGTTTGATTTAGGTTTTGGTCTTGTTAAACACAAAAGCAATTGTCATGAATGTCTAAATAACTTTAATATTAAGTAGGATGCCTTATATTTTAACAGTTAATTGCTCTATGCTTATAGATTTATCAAGTACAATATACTAGCAAAGAAGGCAATTTTGATTTAGAACAACAACCACCCAAGCATATGAGTGGAGTAAGATTTTTAAAAACATTTTTATTTTAAAAAAGAAAAAAGATAATATAAAAAAGTCAAAATTGTAATTTTTACTTTATTATTTTGTTTCTTATAAAATTATATTAGTTTTGTGTTTAAAATAATAAAAAGTTAGAATTTGTAAGCTGACTGTTGGATTGATGTCCGGGTAATATTTGAAAAAAAAAGTTTTCAATATTTAGGGGGTTGTACAATTTGGTTTTGATTTAGTAAAGTTCCAAATTGATAGGCTTCTCTCTAATGTGTATCATCTATATACAAGTCTCTAGGCATACCAAGAATAAGAAATCACTTCCTTTCTTATCAATGATCAAAGAGCTAGAATGGATTCTATTAAAGGAGAAGATAATCACAATCTTAAAGAAACCATTAAGAAATTACTGTGGTACCACGATGATTAGGGGGTTCACAACAAAAATAAGTAAATAGGAAAGAAGATGTCCAATATGACAATTTGTCTCTATCCAACACTTGACTTCCTTGTGATGTTCAAGAATTGGGTTAAGGCACTTGGAGGGTTTCAATGTTTCTTTGGTGATACAAACTCTCTCTTCCAAATCGATCTTAGTTTTGGTCACAACTGTTTGTCCATACCCTCATATCAAATTTAACAAAAATTCCTCAGATGTAAAGAGAATGAACGGAAAAGAACTGTACAGATATGAAAGTGGTGTTGATTGAGCCCTCCCAAAATTAGAGCACCATTAGTATGAGGATGTGGGACATGAAGAAAGCTTTCTAAAATTCTACTTCAATGTACGAGTTGGCGAGCAATAGTAATTTGGTTGCATGGAGGAATGCCTTGTGTGAAAATGATACTATGAAACTTTGGTCATTTCAAATCAAGTTTGAGTTAGGTTTTGCTCTTGTTGAATGCAGAAGTAGTAGTTATGAATGTAAAAATAACTTTACTATTTAGTAGACTGTTTGTGTTTTTTATATTTAGAATCTCAAACAATTAATTGAATTAGTTGTGGTTGCTCCATGATTATAAATTTATTAGGTATAATAAACCTATAGTATGCTAGCAAAGGAGGAAATTTTTATTTAGAACAACAACTACGCACACATATGAGTTAAGTAAAATTTCTAAAAACATTTTTATATTGAAAAAAAAATTGAAGAACCGAAATTTTAATTTTTATTTGAGTATTTTATTTCTCATAAAATGACATTAATTTTGTATTTAAAATAATAATAAGGTAGAATTTTGAGGCCAATTTTCAAATTGATGTTAGGGTAATATTTGGAAAAAAGTTTCCAATATTTGAGACGGTTGTATGATTTGGTTCTAATTTAGTCCGTTTCCAAATTGAAAGGCTTCCCTCTTAGGTATATCATCTATATATAAGTCTTCAAGTGTATTAAGAGAAAAAAATCACTTCTCACCTTACCAGTGATCAAAGAGTTGGAATGGATTCTATTGTAGAAGAAAATGATCAGGGTCTTGAAGAAATCATCAAGAATCGACCATAGTGCCATGATGATTATGGCATTAAAAAAAAATAAAAATAGAGAATGAAGAAAATGATGGATATGACAACTTGTCTCCATCCAACACTAGACCTCCCTATGATGTTCAAGAATCGAATTAGGGTATTAGGGGATTTCAATGTCACTTTGGTGATCTAGAAGTCTCTATTTTAAACTATTGTGAATTTTGTTCACAATCATTTGTCCATACCCTTGAACTAAATCCTACAAGAATTCCTCATACTTGAAGAAAATAAGATGTTAAACTTAGAAAGACAAGAAAATAAATATGTAAATCTGGAACTGATGTGGATTAAACTCTTTCTATATTGGGGCACCATCAAATGGAGAAAGTGAGACATGAAGAAAGGTTTCGAAAATTCTTTCATAATGTATGTGTTGGTGACCAATTGGAATTCAGTTGCATGGAGGAAAACCCTGTGCCAAAATGATACCATGCAATTATTGTGCTTTCTAATCATGTCAAAGTTGGGTTTTGCTCTCACAAAAGCAGCTTTGGTGAATGTGAGAATAACTTTACTATTTAGTATGATGTTTATATTTTTTATCTATGGAATCTCTATCAATTAATTGAATTAGTTAGGGTTGCTCCATACTTATAAATTGATTAGTTATAGTAGATCTACAGTATGCCAACAAAAGAGAGAATTTTGATTTAGAGTTGTAGCCACCCACACATGAGTTGAGTAAAATTTTTTGAAGCATTTTTATATTAAAAAAGAAAAATAAAATCTAAATGATCAAAATTGTAATTTTTATTAGAGTATTTTGTTCTCTTAAAATTACATTAGTTTTTTTAATTAAAATAAAATAAAAAAAATAGAAGTTTGAGGCCAACAATCAGAATTGATGTCTAGGCTATTTGAAAAAAAGTTTCCAATATTTGGGATTATTGTACAATTTTATTTCGATTTAGTACATCTTCAAGCATACTAAGAACAAGAAATTATATGTAAGTTTTCAAGCGTACTAAGAATAAGAAATCACTTCTTGCTTTATCAATGATCAAATAGTTGGAATGGATTTTGTTGTAGAAGAAGATGATCAAGGTCTTAAAGAAACCATCAAGAAATGACTACAATACCACAATGATCAGGGGTTCACAACAAAGCAAAGTAGAGGAGGAAGAAGATGATGGATATGAAAACTTATCTCCATTTAACACCAAACCTCCCTTTGATGTTCAAGAGTTAGTTTAAGGCACTAGAATGTTTCAACATCACTTTGATGATCCAGAAGTCTCTCTTTCAAATCATTTGAATTTTGGTCACAACTGTTTGTCAATAACTTTAATCCAAATCCAACAAGAATCCCACACATGTGAAAAGAATGAGAGATTGAACTAAAAAAGTAAGGAAAAGAAACATACAAATATGAAAGTGATGTGGATTAAGCCTTCCTTACATTGGGGCACCATCAGTTTGAGGAAATGGGATATGAAGAAAACTTCCAAAAATTCAACCTCAATGTATGTGTTGGTGACCAATTAGAATTCGATTGCATGGAGGAAAGCCATATGAGAAAATGAATCATGTTGTTGTGGTCCTTTCTAATCATTTCAAAGTTGGATTTTGCTCTTATTAAACACAGAAATAGCTTTATGAATGTGAGAATAATTTTACTATTTAGTAGGATGTTTGTGTTTTTAATTTTTAGAATCTTTATCAATTCATTAAATTAGTTGTGGTTACTCTATGCTTATAATTGATCAAGTACAATAACCTACATTATGCAAGAAAATGAAGCAATTTTGATTTAGAACAAAAACCACACACACATATCAATTAAGTACAATTCTAGAAAACATTTTTATCTTAAAAAAAATGAAAAGAATCCAAATTTGAATTTTTATATGAGTAGTTATTTTCTCATAAAATTATATTAATTTTGTATTTAAAATAAAAAAAATAAAATTTTGAGGTTAACAATCAGATTGATGTTTCGGTAATATTTGAAAAAAAAAAAAAAAAGTTTCCAATATTTTAGAAGGTTGTACGATTTGGTCTTGATTTAGAACATTTCCAAATTGAAAGGCTTTTCTCTCATGTGCATTATTTATGTGTGCATCATTTATGTATCAGTCTCCGAGGCATACAAAGAACAAAATATCACTTTCTGTCTTACTAGTGATCAAAGAACTGGAATTGATTTTGTTGTAGAAAAAGATGATTAAGGTCTTAAAGCAATTATAAAAAATGACCACAGTGACATGATAATCAAGGGGTTGGTAATAAAAAGAATGAGAAAAGGAAGATGATGATGGATATGATAGCTTGTCTCCATCTAACACTAGTCTTTACGATGTTCAAGAATCAGATCAAGGCACTGAGGGGATAACTTGTCTCCATTTAACACTAGTCCTTATGATGTTCAAGAATCAGATCAGGGCATTGGGGGGTTCCAATGTAGCTTTGGTGATCCAGAAGTCTCTCTTCCAAATCGATGTGAGTTTTGGCCACAACCATTTGTCCATACCCTTGAACTAGATCCAATAAAAATTACTCACATGTGAGAAGAATGGGAAGTTGAACTCTAAGGGTGGCATTTCAAAGGAGTTTCACAAGTATTAAAAAAAATGAAATTACAAGTATTTAAAAATAATAATAATTAAAAAAGAAAAAGAAACTTATCTCGTAAGCAAGATAGGTGGCATTTCAAAGGAGTGTCTCCTAAGAACTCTAGTGGGAATAGCATAGGAACCTCACTCATATTAAACTGGATTATATTCCATCAAAGTTTGAGAGTAAAAGAAAACATAGAGGATGGAAGATCAAAGGAAAGCTTAGGAGACTATATTGAGTGATAATCCAATTGACTACAAAATTGCATAGTATTTGAGTTTGGCAACTTACTCTCACCTAGAGTGGATGAGAACAAAAAACCTTATTTTCTAGCCAATGTACTCCTTAAAGCTTAATTTTAGATCAATATATGAACCTTAAAGTTAATGATGATTGGTTAAATGATCCCAAGGTTGAGCTTGAAGTTGAAACCACATCATTAGTTGCCTCTCTACATGCCACTCAAGTTAATATCTCAAATGCCAACACAAAGGCAATATTTGCACCTAGTTCCTACCATATGTCACCTACACCACAATGTTTAAATGTCGAGAGGGCAATTAATTGTGTTATGAGTGATTGGACTTCATGGAAAAGTATAACTATAGGAAATATAACATTATTTATTATGCATTTTTATTAAAATTATATGTATTTCAACATAATTTTGTTTATTTTTCAGTTATGGTCATGAAAGTAATTACATGTAGGTTGTCCTAGTAGATTGGTTTTACATATAGATCAAGGAGTACGTATGGATCAGGAACTCTTGACTAATGCACTAGGGAGTAGGTGAAAGGTTTTCTTAGCTAGTACAAACACTCCTTACCATGTGTTGGTCACATATAAAGATAAATTTGATAGACAACAATATGATCAAGTTTGAGCTAAATAGTAATTTTGTTCTCATAAGATTATTAATACTAATATTCTAATGTAAACTTTGTTATATCCTTACTAAGATTTGAATGTATCAGGTATTATGGCAGCCTTATACAAATGATGTACTAGCATTGCTTCTAGACATTTTTTTTAGCTGACCAAGATATTTAACGGATGATGTCCCTACTTATATTTTCTTTATATTGTTGAGTAACCTCATCTTGAGCGTGTATTGCAACAATTTGGACTCATACAAGGTATTTCGTTGACATCATCCATAGATACTAACCTTCTCTCCATAGATTGATATGATCAAGTCTAACATGATTAGAGACACATCATGAGTGCTATGTGGCATTATGGGATGCTAGGGGGACCATATTGTCACTGGTATGCCTATAATACCTCAAATGGACTACCACACCCATAACATGGCATGGTATACTTCACTTAATTATACCGATGATGTTGGAACGATACGAACTAGGCTATTGCCTTAACTATTGATTAATGTCATATTTTCTATAAAAATAAGGGTCATAATCACATCTTTAACTTGATTTCAACATTAAAAACACCCTTTAACAAAGTAATTGTATGCCATTTTTTGTATGCCCAATACTCTCAAGTTTTCTTTGAGTTTTTATTTTTTATTTTTTATTTTATGTTTATAGACATATTTCATGAATAATGATGACCTTAAAATCCTCTTAGGAAATCTCAAATGCAAGGATGAGGGGTGAATTGGACAAAAAAATCTAAATTGCAAGGAGTTTTCAAGTACAATCCCTCTCCAACCAACAAAATGTTTTGAGGTGGTTGATGGAACTAGACATGTCTAATCGAGTTGAAACAAATTTTTTTGGATTCATTGCTTTTGGACTTAAATCTAACCAAATTTCAGAATTTTTGGAGGTCATTTGCCTAAGAAATAAATTAGAGAAGCATAAGGGAAGTTCCAACAAATAAAGGTACCACCAAGGGCCTTATAAGGGTCTCACCATCTATAGCCGCCCTTTTGGTCTTAAAACTCACATGATTGCAACACATGAAAGGCATTTTAATTTTCTAATAGTGAAGGAATGGCCTATGCCAAAAAGGGGAACCCAATCCAACCCAATCTTGAGCCTTTGACTTACATGGGAAAGACCACCATGGAGAAGGAACTTAAGGCTAACTTGGGGATGATATAAAAGGAAAGATTGGCAACCATTTTAGAGGGTTCAGATCCTTTCCCTTAAAGAGAAGGTTGTTCACTTTATCAATCAACAACCTTGGGGAATTCAGTTCTTAGAATTTTGATTCATCTTAGTTTCTTAATTTCATTTGTTCTTATTTTCGATTTCTATACTTGCTTCTAGTATTGAATTGTTTTTCATTAAGTGCACATTGGAACTATTTCATTTTATTAGTTTAATGAAATTTCATATTTGAATTTAAGATTTCATTGTTCAATTCCTTGTTTTGTTATTTATTCTTTCAATTTGATATACTTTCAATGATTTGTGAATAATCATCTAGCTTGAAGAAAGGGAACCCTAGGGCTGCCCATTCTTCCATTGGAATGAATTCTCACATTAATAATTGGTTTTAATTCAAAGTAACCTATTAAGAGAATTCCATTTATTCAATACATAATATTGTATCTCAAAATTTGACAATTGGAGATTATAGATCTCAATCACTTAATGGTAAAGCTATTTTGACTTGAGATGACCTTGATTAAGCCTTAAATACCACAATTGGCAAATAGTTGTGATATTGAAGATCAAGAAACCACTAAATTTTTATACCTAATTAGAGATTAGAGCCTAGGATCCCTATAGGGTATTCCATGCACTTAATAGGGAAGCCATTTTGACTTGGAAGAACCTTATATAAGCCCAAGACAACAATTTTCAAATCACTAATGTTGTTCAAGAAAAGTAGGGTAAACATAAAGGATTCAATTGATAAGTGAACACTTTTACATGACATATTAGTAATAAAGACCATTTCGTTGTAAGGAAGGGATCCTAGGGATTCCCCATTTCTCAACTGTTAGTTACAAAGTGGTTAAGACCTTTTAACAAAGTCTTGTTTTTTTTTTTTTTTTTTTTTTTACATAACAACTTTCCAATAACTTTCTTGTTCAAAGCACGAATTTAAGAAAGAATTTTCTACTACCATATATATATGATTTACTTTCCTAATCTTTCCACCTCATTTGCATTCCAAAATTCTTTCTTTGAGATTCAACAACTAACTTACTAGGTTTTTAAATCTATAACTACGCCCCTACACTTGGGAACCACTAAAGTATATATTCACAAATATTTTAGTGAGGTCATTTACCCACTTATTAGTTTATGCTATCCACTTTAATACTATTTACATATTGTGTATAGTATTTATTTCATCAAATAATTACATATCATTTGATGAGATAGATTAAAACCATGACATCAATTATATCTTAAGAAGGTTAAGCATTAGAGGACTCTAATAGAGTTGCTTGTCACACTAGTATTGTTAATATTATTTGCATGTCCATTGATGTTATGTGTTTTATTCAAGAGGATTATCGCCTCCCACATGTACACCATGGATGAGGTAGGCCACTAGCACAATCAACAATTGTTTGATTGTCACTTGTTTGAGTTTGATAGACATCTCAGTGGAAGTAGATATATTAGTCGCTAACCTACCTCCTCGTCAAATCCAACAATAATACAACCCTTACCTTTTCAAACCCCTGATGAGTGTAGTCACCCACCTCTTTAGACCCAATATCAGTACAACCCCTTTCTCTTCAGACCCACCATTAGTACAACCTCTTACTTCTTGATACCCACTATCATTATAGCCTCCCAACTCTTTCGTCCAACCATTTACACCCACTGTTAGTACATCCTACTATCTCTTCAAGCCCAACTTCAATACCCCCTACTCCATATATCGACCTACTTTCATTGCACCTTAATATCTCCTTAGCCATGCCACTAGGACCCTAGTTTAGGTTGGTTTTACCCCTAAAATAAATGTCCACACCATTTACCCTATCACCTCTAATTTTATCTACTCTGTTAATCTTGACCTTAATTGAGATAGACATAACAATTTTCTACATTTTTGTATGATATATCTATATTGCTTCCTTTACCTATAGAGATTGCTAGATCTACTTAGCATCATTTACCCCTAAGCATTTCAAGGGGTAGGCATGGGTCACATCAACCTAGAGTGCTACTTCCACCATCTTTATTTTTAGCTTCATCACCCATAGATGTTCATCACATGTCACATGTAGATTTAGTAATTGCTACAATTAGAAATGGGTGACCAAAGAGGAAGAAAGAATTAGTTAGACATGCCTTCTCTCCCAATGTAGGTAAAACACACACACACACACACACACGCACACAAATGCATATATATATATATATATATATATATATATTAGGACAATAAGTTGTTATTGTTTATTGGTAATTTTGTTTTATTTTATTTTTAGGCTTAAGAAACTTTTTAGATAGTGACTTACACTCCATTTGTTGTTTGTTTAATCGGACAGTCACAAGTACGTCTAAAAAAGTTTGGTTTGTGGAAAGTTAGGCGATCATGGGTATAACAAGGATCAATGTATTTTTCTAAAATTAAAAAGTATTTTATTTAATATTTAAAAATAGCAGGGACAACTCAAGCGAGGAACAACGCTTAAGTGCTGGTACTACTCAAGTGCATAAGCAACGCTCAAACATCTGAGGCGTTTAAACAACGCTCAAGTGTCCAAGGCACTTGAGCAGTGGTTAAATACACTCAAGCACTTTTGTTGAATTTTCCAAAATATGATAGAATATTTTTGAAATATTCACATAAATCGAGTTTGAAAATTTCAAGATACCAATTCTAGTAATTTTTGTATCTCACAAATCACATTAATATGTTGACCTACAGTATCTCGACCTTAAAAGGGTGAGACACTTAGAGATTTTGGAGGAATTTTATCGAAAAGCAAGTCTAACAAGCCACACCATTCCCAATCTCTCATCAAAGAATTCAAGTAATGAATTTTAGGTGTTTGAAGATCTATATCTCTTTAGTGGGGCTAAAGCGTATTCATTGGAACAATTGGTGATTGTTGTGTTGCAAATGTGAAACAAGTTGTAGGTTTTGGAGAGTAAGTATTTAGAGTAAAGCTGCCAGATAAATCCATATAACTTGTTCTCTATAATGGATTTAGATTAGAAGTCTTAAATTCCATGGTTTTTTGTCTCTATAGTTGGAGTGAAAGTTTTCCACGTAAAAAATTTGTCTCATTGCTTATTTATGTGATTTTGTGATTACTTTGATCATATATATTATCCATAATATCTTGCAAGTTTAATTGGGTTAAAAACTCATCTCTCTCTCTTTTTCTCCTTCTCTCTCTCTCTCTCTCTCTATATATTGATTTTTTTATTTTATTTTTTAAAGAATTATAGTGCTAAACCCAACATGATATTTGTAACTTTGGAGAAAATGCTTAGGAGGGTGACAATTTTGATACAACACAAACAATATGACTAAAAATGATACAAATTTGAGTAAGTTTGAGTTATGTGTAATCTTTCATGTTAACCCATATAACATGCTTAATTAACGGATCATATTCAAATTTAACAATCTAATCCATCTACTTCATCATATCAACATGACTCATAAACGATCTAATTCGCTTATGACTCATTTACTTAATTATATCAAAATAACCTTTTTAAAATCCGACCTCATTGACATGTTTAACTTTATATAAATTTACTAATTTTTATACATATAAAATTTTTTAAAAACTTTTTAATTATAAATACATATAGTTAAAAAAAATTAAAAATATCTTTTAATCAAAATATTAAATAAAAAATAAGTGTAAAATTTACTTCCTATACTATAAACATAATCTAATTAAACCAATTAAAAATTTTAAAAATAAAAATTTGATAGTTAAAACAACCACAAGGTATATTAAAATAATAAATTTTGAAATTTTAAATTGTAAAAAATTAAATAAAATATAATCGTGTTAATGCGTTTAAAGAGTTTGAATAATATGAATGAATTAAATTCGCATGAACAGATGATCTTAAGTCAATTCATATATAATCCAATGTAACTCATTTATTAATACCAATCTTCATATGATAAATAAGTCGTGTTTGTGTCGATCAATCTGACATGTTTTAGGTTGAATACATTTTCACTATTTTTTACCTCAATAGGGCAGGAATCCTACACGAGTCGACCAAGAAAGAAGAAGGCAAAGGCAGACATGCAGAGAAAGCCGGCAATTGTGTGCAAACAACCTATGAAATGAAATAGAATGGACCCTTTTTACATATAAAAGAATAATGATAACGTTCCAAAGTATGTAACACACACTCAACCATTAGTATTGAAAAAGAGTACAGACGAGCCGGGTTCAGAAAGCATGGACCAGGAAATATGAATATGGAAACAATCTGGGTTCAAAAGGTTTTTTCAATATGCCATAACTCTTACATTTTTATACATCCCATATGGTGAGAGCAGCAGCTATGCAGCTAAGCACCATTCTTGCTCCAAGGCTTGAGCAACGCCAGCACTATGATCACCACAATGATAAGAAGGATGATGATGGCAATGCACGTCCATTTTCTCCAGCTCCTTTGTAGCTTCTTGGCCCTTTGGAGGGCAGTGTTACCCGACTGCACATGGTCTACCGCAGTAGACACCTGCCCAAAGTGGAATTTGGACTTATTTATAACTATGAACACATACTACTTAACTCTTAGGTACTTTTCACAAACAGAAACCATACCAAAGGAATTTTTTCTTCCGTACCTGTGATTCTATATTGTCAAGCATGTCCCCCTGTGCATCTACCAACACCGCCATATCTAAGAATATCTGCATGAGACAGGAATGTATTTATAAAACTGTATGTATTTATAAAACTCATTTCCTTTGATTTAAACACTTCTTTCTGAATCTTCCATGACAGAACATTTGTTCCAAGTGGCCTGTTTAACATTTCTCCTTCTGTACTTGAATATTTGAGTAATTTCCCATTTGAAAGTATTCCACTAGTACATCTGTATGTAACTGGTTATGCCAGTGGCACAAAAGTAGGTCTAATGAATCTATCTTGCTCTCTATGTCTTGAGCAAAGCTGCTGCAAATAAAATTCTCTCTCTTTTTTTTTTTTTTCTTTTCTTTTTTTCTAATTTTGGTGAACAAAGAACAAGGGGTAAAGTTCATGTTACACTCCAAACATGCACAATGTAAAATCTAAAGGATATCTCAAACCATGATGAAAGAACAAAGGAAAGAATAGATGAGGATTGCCAAAGAAAAGCACAATACTATAATGTGATGTATACTTAACATGTAATTAGTATGCAGTCATGTGTTTAAAAAGTAAAGATTTTATTAGCAAAAGAAAAAAAGAAAAAAGAAAAAAAAAAAAAAAAGAAGAGCAAATGCAAGGGAATGATGAAATATACCTGCTGTAGATCAAGAAGCTTCCTCTCTACTTCTCTAACTGCATCATGACGCTCTTGAATTTCAGCCAATGTGTCCATTATCTGCAGCCAATGTGTCCACAATACAAATCAAAACTCCCAACCAACAACTCGCAAAAACAAAAATAAAATAAGAAGACATAATTATGAGAGTTAAGCGACAGACTATGTTTCCTGCTAGCAAAGGTGGGTTTGAGCATAGCACAGGTTGTTCAATATGTTACTAAAAAGTAATCCTCAAGTTTCTTGAAAGAAATTTCCATCTTCGAACTTTTTTTTTTCTTCTTTATTTTTTATATAACATCAAATCTTTCCACCATTCCAAGAGAATTTGAAGAAAGGAGAAAGGAGTTGAGGGAAAAAAAAAGAAAAAGAGACAAACCTGGCCTCGTCCTTGTTCCTGAATTGCTTTCTGGAAAATTTGTTCACTGTCTCCAGTCTCAATTAATCTGTCAATTGTCTGTAAAATATTGAAGAATTAGATCATGAAAAATCACATGTAAAAGTTAATTTCACATGTTAAAGGTGCAATAATTTTCACCTCCTCATCAGCTCTTGTGCCAGTCACTGGCAATCACAAAAACCAACAAAACGTAAAATCATCTTTGTGTCATGAAAATTCAGTGGATCAAATTGTAGGAAATGTAGTTATTATGCACAACAACTGAAGGATTCAAACCTGTAAAAACACGCCTTTCCACCACCTCCCGATATTCTTGATGGATGGATTCTCTTAGGACCTGAAAACATTTTTAAGAACTTTAAAATTGAGAAAGTGGAAGAAGGAAGGACTGACTGGAAACATATACATCAAACCTACCTGAAATTCAGCCATCTTGTCTTTGAACTTCTTTTTCAAGGCACTGCAATCAAACATAACCATTTACAAAATGAGATTGGTTGACTTGAGCTATAAAATTAATAAAGCTACAAATTTGGTAAAGAATCACAAAGATGGTGCAAGTTGGATAAGTCCAGCAATGTTTTCTGATCATCAAAGGATTACAGAAAATTTAAACTTCCAGATCTTTGGAAATATCATCACCAGGCATTCTAACTATTACAAGGTAAAAGAAGACAGATTTTTTAACTTATTTCACACACAGAAAATTGAGGGAAAGAAAATCTAGGAGTGTAATTTCAACAAGCTAAACTACCCCAGCTACTGTTGTGCTCCTTAAGAAAGAGAATTAAGGCCTTCAGTGTATCAATGTCTAAAACTGGCATGACATGAATAATAAGACCATTGAAAAAATATGGTCTAGTCTACCATGATGGATAAAAAATAATGCATACTGCAAATTATCCATATTCAGGGAAGAAAATCCAGTTGTTTTGTCAGTACTAAATGTTCTGAAATCCACTAATTATTTTTTTTAATTGCAAGAAGATACCATGGGTAACAAAAGGGGGCATAACCCATTGCACAGGGGGTCTAGAAGGCACACAAAAACCAACAAAAAGGATTAAAAAGGACCGAATTAAGTTGAGTCTACACTATCTACAAAATCTAGAATAAAAATTGTATTAGCTTCCTCTGAGCCACTAATCCAAGGCATACAATGTTTTCAAGTTAGAAACTTTTCATGCCCCCTCTGAATGCTTTGAAATTTCTGTTTCTCTTTCCAAACTGTCCAACATAAACAGAGGAGCACCATTTTCCAAGCCTCCTTTCAGCTCTTGCCACAAAGCTACCATGCTATCCGAGCATTAAATCTTTAGATTGTATGGGGAAGAACACATGAGACTCCAAACAGAAAAACAAAAACAAGAAAATAAAAAAAAATAAAAATGGAGGCATCACATGCTAGATGCCCACCCACAACACAGCAGAATTTGATTAGCATGTTCTTCACATTTACAAAGGAATTGATTAACATCACCAAACTGTGTCTCATCAGCTCAGCTATTGTGAGGATTTTCTCCCATGTTGCCTTCCAGATGAAGAAAACTACATTAGACACAGCTTTGCATCTCATATCTTTTTTGCAGAGAAAGAAATCACTCTGTCAGCCACCAAAATCTTGTGGTAGGATTTTATGGAGAAGGCTATTTGAAACCTTCCAAGTTAGCTTGGTCTTTACCTCACTTCTGATGGTCTCCATCAGTACTAACTGTAAAATTGGTGGCATCTCCTCAGACTCCCAATCAAAAAGCTCTCTTTTTTTTCTTTTTTTTCTAAACCAGGCATCAACACTCTTGAAAGCCATTCTTCACCTGCCAACAATCTCCAACCACCCAAGTGTCCTCTAGTTTAGCTAAATTAAATAAAAGGGTGACCCTGTCTTTTAAGAGAGTCCCACCGCACCAGAAATCCAACCAAAATCTAGTCAATTGCCCACACCTTACAGTCACCTGCTTTCTAGTTAGAAAGTGCCCCCAACCTTTAACAGAAACTTTCCAAAGGCCTGACCCATTAGGTTCTCTGAGCACAACCCTCCTCCTTTTCTCTATAATTTCCAACTATTTGTCCACATTTCCCCACCACCTCACTGGCAACCCTTGAGCGATAAGATGTTTTCAGCATGTTTCATGTAAGCTGCAAACTAAAAGAGAGTGGGAGAGTGGGAGAGAAAGAGAGAGAGAGAGAGAAAACATTAATTTTACAGACTGCTAATAATAACTCAAAATGATTTTCAGATATATTCATCGCAAGTCATAATACAACTTAAGCAGCAAGGGCTGAAAATTGAACCTTTAACCACTTTAGTTTTTTCCTTGAGAAGTTCCTATGTACTATTCTCTTATTCCATCATCTACCTGCAACCCCCACCAGCATTACATTACCAATGCACTCCTGTCTTAGCACAAGTTCCAAAAACTAAAGCAATATTTTGCCACTATCCTTGTTGCTAGGGTGGCCTCTGGGACTAGCAATATTAATCTCTAGATATAAAAATAGCCCAAGCGGACACTTTGAGAACCCAACTGGATTCTACCCTGCTCCTTCAATTCCAGATCTCAACCACTCATCTGTAAAAATCTTAATGACCAATAATGGGCTTACCTTCAGATAAATAAGAATATCCAGTGTCTCATATCTAGCTTTCCTTGATTCCAAGTTGACAACCAGGGATCAGAAGGGCCTCTTCAAGACATTATTACCATACAAACAAGCACCAGCCACATGAAATATCACTAAGGATAATGGACCATCAACCTAACCTAAAATGTTATGCTATTAGATCCAACTTCTAAGGGAGTTTCGTTGGGCATTGTTTTCTTGATATGTATTGAGGTTGATCATGTGATCCTGATCATTCATTCAGAATTGAATTGTTGAAAGAATGAGCTCCTCAAATTAGGGTCACGTTATCTAGCTAACAATTTAAAGGTTCATGCTTTACACTCTTGTTGACAACGATGATTGTGCCAACTGTTTGCTAGTGGTAGTTCCATAGAGGCAATCTTATTTCTCAGGAATTTAAAGAAAAACAATTTCATTGATTTGTTTTCCAGTGATCTATATGATGGAATTTGTGTACAGAATAGCATGATCCATGGATGTAGTGATAATTGTGACTTCTATTCAGATCTTATTATGCAGTTCTTTAAGTTGTTGCCACTACACCAGGTTGAATAAAGTACTAATTTGATTTCTAGGTCTGTTATTTTGGAAAATATTGCTCCAAGAAGTACATGTAATTTTTCCATATAATTTATTTGTTTTCTTTTAATTTATTACAACTATATAGCATATTTTTTATCCAGATCATCCTTGGATCCAAACTGCAGAAAGTAAAACAGAACCATTGTTCCATTTATTTCAGGTTCCAACCAGACCCATAAGAAACTTCATCATTGTAGTAGAACATTGTAAGATGTAAGATCTTTCACACCTCAACTTTCTACACAAGGAACAAAAAATAAGGCCCTGATTCACTATGGTACAGACCAAAGTTTTTAAAGGCGAAAGCGTAAGGCGAGGCGTTTTTGTGTTCGTGAGGCGAGGCGTAAGCCTCGAGGCGTTGAGGCGTAAGCTTTTTGAGCCTCACATTATATAATTAATTAATATTTTAAAATATATAAAATAAAATAGCATAAATAAAAACATGAAAACAATTCATTAGAATCATAAAAAAAAACATACTAGTTCCCTACTTTCACAAAAAACCATAAAAAATTCATAAAATGGATTATAGATTCAACTATACTAATAGTTTCAAACTTTAACAAAAAGCCATAACTAAGTCATGAAATAGAAAATAGAGTCAACCATAATAATAGTTCTAAACTTTTACAAAAAATCCATAACTAAGTCATGAAATAACAACTAGAGTAAATTGTTTCAACTTAAATCCTCCTCTCCAAGGTCATCATCATCCTCATCCAATGTATCAATAGTAGGAAAATGTCCACTATCATGTATCCCCATTTCATCTAAATCTTCATCTTCATCAATTGGTGTCAAATTCAATTCCTTCTCTTTGCCTTTGCCTCCACTTGTACCTAGCATAAAGTATTAATTATGTGTAAATATTAAAAGTTTTTTTTTATTAAATTTAATCAAATTTATGATTTCAATTTTTGAGTACTTACTTGGTACTTCATTATGTTTCCTTTTGTAGGAATGTGAAGAAACCATATGATCCGATGATGCTTGCGTCTCTTGGGAGTTGGATGACACAGCTCTAATGGCATCAACATTGAATAATTCATTATCTTGAAGCCAACAAAGATCAAGAGGGAGGAGGGGATCTTCTTTCTCCGCAATCCATTCATCATCGGAATCAATCTCCTCTACCAAGATTGGATCAACATTTTGTTTCCTTTGTAGACTTCGCTCTCTCAATCTAGTGTTGTACCTTACATACACTAGAGCATTCAACCTTTGATGTTCAAGTCTATTTCTTTTTTTTGTATGGATCTACAAATAATAAAAGAAACAATTTTATGTGTTAAAATGAAATAAAGTTCTCTAACATTGAAATAGAAATATATGTATAAAAATTTACAAAAATAGAAGTATTACCGATTCAAATGTGCTCCAATTTCTTTCACATCCCGAAGCACTACAAGTAAGGCTAAGGACTCGAATAGCAAACTTTTGCAACTCCGGTGTTGAACCCCCAAAACGCATCCACCAACTTGTAGGACTTCTTAATGTTCGAGAATCAATTGCAATACGACTCCCAAATTCACCCATTGCTTGGTCATATGAGTCCAACTGAATGTCAGCTTTTAAACGTTCTTGATAATCCAACATCCTATCCATGCATTCAAATAATCCCTTCCTCACCTCATCAACATTAGAGAACTTATCTCCATACCGCAGTTGAGGATTAAGATAATAGCCTGCTGCATGTAAAGGTCGATGAAGTTGCGGAGTCCATCTTGCATCAATTTTTCTCCAAATTGGGCCATATTTTCTCTCCATGCCCCGACAATTAAATGCAATCTTCTCCTTAGCTGAATCCATCAACTCATAAATATAACCCATGGCTGGTCTTTCCTCTGAATCAACCTCTCTCAAGACACTAACTAATGGAACAGTGGTCTTTATGCAAAAAGCAACATGAGGCCAAAAATTTGGATCAAACAACACTGTACTTCGAGTTTTCACACCTTCTACCTTTTTAGCCCATGTGCTTGAACACCATTTTTCTGAGGAGAACATTGCTATAAGAGCTTGCTTTTGCTTATAAAGACTTTGGAGAGTAAGAAATGCAGTAGCAAACCGTGTAATTGCTGGACGAATAAGCTCATGATTTTTTGTAAATGTTCTCATCAAGCTAAGAACCCAAGTATGCCCATATATAAACTTCACAACTTGCCTAGCTCGAGAAAGTGTAGTAGCATGAACATTTAGCTTTCCAATATCCTCCAACATCAAATCAATGCAACGAGCAGCACAAGGAGTCCACCACAATCTACTCCTTTTTTCCATAAGCCTCATTCCAGCATTCACATAATTAGAGGCATTATCAGTGATGACTTGCACAACATTCTCCTCTCCAATTTCTTCAACCACCTCATCAAGATATTTGAACATCAATTCCCCATTTTTTATTGTATCAGAAGCATCAATTGATTTCAAAAACCAAGTGCCAGCAGGACTATTCACCAAAAAATTGATAAGACACCTACTTTTTCCATCTGTCCAACCATCTGACATAATTGAACATCCATATTGTTTCCAAGCTTTTTTGTGATCTTCCATAGTGATACTTAGGTCATTCACCTCTTCTTTAAGAATCCATGTCCTCAATTCGTGCATAGATGGAGGCTTAAACCCGGGCCCAAAGTTTGCAACAGCATCTATCATAGGAAGCCAATAAGGATCATTCACAGTGTTGAATGGGAGACCTTTTGAATACATAAACCTACCAATTTTTCTACACACTTCCTTCCTTTCTTCTTGCTTCCACTTTGAATTCAAAGTACTTTGTCTAGGTTGTGAAGTGGTAAATTTATCCATGGGTCCCCTAGGAATAGGTTCCCCACTCCCACTTACACTCCCACTCCCACTCCCACTCCCACTCCCTAATGTCCCTATTGTTTTAGACAAGGCACTTTCATGCATTGAAGTTGGACCCATACCAATTTCTTGGAGCAATTCATTTCTCTTCGTTTTTTGATCCTTAAAATTAGCCAATGCCTCTTTACATTCCAATCTAGCATCTTCACTAACTTTGTTGCATGGTTTCATACCATGATGAGTTCCGGCTAAGTGATGCTTTAGTCTATTCACCCCTCCCGTACATCTTTGATTGCAAAATTTACATCTTATATATTGCTCTCCAGAAACTTCCATCACATACTTCCACACAAAATCCTTTCTTGAATTTTTCGAATCGGAGAAACTCATTCTAAAAAAAACCACCAATAATAATATTCAAAATTCCATATAACAATATAATTGACTAAAAAATAATAACAAAGCACAATTGAAAGAAATTTAAAAATGAAATACAAAATTTAATTGGTTTAAATTAAAAAATAAAAATGGATGAAGGGAGAAATGGCTTAAGAGCTTGGTCAAAATAATTGAATTGTTCAAATAATTTAAATATGTATAGTTATATACATATATGGCATTTGATTTAAAAAAAAAAAATGTTGGAGAGCTACAGCCCACTGCCACTGTGCCATATATATATTATGAAGCATTTGATTTAAAAAAAAAAAAATTTGATGAAAGGAAGATGGAGCCACTGCCACTATGCCACATATATATTATTTAGCATTTGATTTTAAAAAAAAAAAAAATTGATGAAAGGAAGATGGAGCTGACTGCCACTGTGCCACATATATATTATTTAGCATTTGATTTAAAAAAAAAAAATTTTGATGAAAGGAAGATGAGCCGACTGCCACTATGCCACATATATTAAGCATTTGAATTTTAAAAAAAAAAATTGATGAAAGGAAGATGCCGACTGCCACGATGAGAGCCGGCTGCCACGATGAGAGAACTTGTAGTGCGAGAGAGGACCAGCAGTGTGAGAGAGGACCAGCCTCTCTATCACTGCCGACGGCCATAGAAGATGGAGCCGACTGCCACGAGAAGACCAGCCGACAGCCAAGAGAGAGACCAGCCTCTCTCTCACTACCGACGGCCATGGAAGATGGAGAAAACCAGGAAAAATGAAGAGATGAAGCCGAGAGGGAGAAGCATGGGAGATCGCGACATACCTGGAGATGAACGAGAGAGATCGCCGCCGGAGAAGATGCCTGAGGTTGAGTCGCCGCTTGAGGTAGGGTTTTTTCTCCCAAATCTGCGTTTGCCTTCAATCCGACTCGGGTTTTGCTTTAGGGAGGGTTTTTTTTTTAATTTTCCATGGCCACGTCATCTCCTACAAAGCGTGCGCCTTCTTCTTGGAGCTTAGAAGGCGCGATCAAAGCGCGCCTCAGACGCGCCTCGCTGGAAAAGGCGTACGCCTTTCGGGAACTCCGTTTTATTTCAGACGCCTCAAGGCGTTTTGGCCCCGCCTCGCCCTAAGGCGCGCTTCAAGGCGCGCCCGATCTACGCCTTTTAAAACTTTGGTACAGACATTCCAGTATTTTTCCTGATGGAAATTCAGAGGGAATGCATGTTTTCAAAAACTCACATTATCCCCTATATTGTGGCAACCATCAGCAATCATGCATAACAATACTACACTGTCCACCATCAGACACCTTAAATAATATCAATTTAAAATTGTATCTAAAAGGCAAATGACTAGGGGTCTCTAATAGATTAGCTGTTAAAAAAAGGGGTAAAAAGCAGAGTTGTAGTATAAATTACACAGTTGTTGCAGTTCTTGATCGATCTACACCTGTTCCTTTTCCACATCCAGGCTTCTGCCTATTGGCTAAATTCTGGGGCCACAAAAAGTTATGGTCAAACAAGAACTCCAAGAACTGAAAATTGTTAGAATGAACTCAAAGCGGCAACAAATAGTCGTACCTCTTTGTCAAGTTCTTCAATTTTGGCTTTTATAGAACGGGCAATTTTTCCAACTTCATCAACATCTTTCTCCATTCGCTTTTTAATTGCTGTAGGCAACAACAGGATCAATCATGAGCACTCAGTTCAAACAGATGCAATATAACTTCAGAAAATCGTAAATAGCAAAAGAAAAGGTAGTTTTTACCAAATGATGGAGCAAATTTAGGTTTTAAATAAATGAAAAGAAGATAAAAAAGATAAAAATAAAATAAAATAAAATTGATAAAAGCAAATTTTGGGTGCAACATTTCCATAATGTCAGTACGGTATACCATGTGTTTGACATTAATCTTAACTACAATTGGGCATTTCATTCTGCACCACCCCAATTTAGATTTGAGGTGTTATGAATAGGGGATGACCAGAATTCTTCAATTTCTCTCTCCCAACTTGGACACCATGAAGCAGGTCTTCAATCTTAAAGTTGACTTATACGAGTTCCTTATAGAGTCTCCTATTTTGGAGCTTGTATGAGGACTCTTCATCCCAAATCTTCAAAAAGAGGATCTTGGTTAGACAGCTTTTAGGGAAAAATTGTGAAATCTTAGAATGAATTATGACAAATTCATTATACAAGAATGAGTTTCTAGTCAGAAGTATTTATGATGATTCAGGTTGGATGCCATGAAGCAGGCCTTCAATCTTAAAGTTGACTTATACGAGTTCCTTATAGGGTCTCCTATTTTGGAGATTGTATGAGGACTCTTCATCCCAAATCCTCAAAATGAGGATCTTGGTTAGACAGCTTTTAGGGAAAAATTGTGAAATCTTAGAATGAATTATGACAAATTCATTATGCAAGAATAAGTTTTAGTCAGAAGTGTTTATGATGATTCAGAGGATAATGGTGGCGGCAACCACAATGATGGATGGAATGGCATGGGCAATTCCAGTGGTCACGGCGTAAAAAGCAACAATAGTGATGGGATCAGAGGCAAACTTAGTAGGTGGCATCTTGTGGAGGTATATTAGTAACTTCCCGAATTTTACTGGAGGGAATATTACAGCATTTGTCAACCAGAGAAGCACATATAGAAAGTTAATTCCATTTGATTGTTGGAGTCTACAACAACCATGACCTCTAGAATACAATCATATTTTGTTATATCAAGTAAAAACTTTTTTTCCTTCTCTCTCTCTCTCTCTCTCTCTCTCTCTCTCTCTCTCTCATTCATATTGAGTATTAATACTTTATCATGGATCATGAGATAATATAACCTCAGATATATGGCCACAAATTATTTTTTTTTTAAATAAAAAAAAGAGAAAATCAAATGCTTAAAAATTTATTTACATGTAACAATGAAAATTAGTTTAAATAATACATGTTTGCAATATTTAATCAATCAAAAGCAACCAAAAATAGTCGATATATGCGCACATTGTGCATATTATATGTATCATACCATATCACACACTACAACCAACATATGATAAATTTTTTTTGACACATCATTTTCCATGTGAAAAGTATCTTATATGCCTACGTATGTTTGATATCATGCATCAATACTAAAAACTTTTTTTTATAGGCAAAGATCAAATATATTAAAAAAGCCTAACAAAAGGGGGCGCAAAAGCATACATGGCGTATACAAAGGCACCAAAAGGCTAGAAATGGCAGAGAAAGATAGTCAAAACAATTCCCTCTCCCACTTAAAGCTCAACCAATTAATGAAGTCTAACATGAACATTGAGAAATCTCATATGTACAAGTTAACTCACTCCAAAAACTTATTCATAAAGGATTGTTTGACTGCTTGATCCGTTTTTTCAATGTTTTCAAATGCTCTCTTATTCCTCTCCTTCCAAAATAAGCACAAAGGAGTCCCTCTCCAAGCTTTCTTCCTCTTATTCACAACAAAAGATCCAACTCAAAAGGATGCTTCCTATTGAGGAGTGCAACACTCACTTTATTCCAAATAGGGCATATATTGATTGCCACAAGATGACTGCCTTCATGCAATAAAGGAGGATGTGATAAGTTGTTTCTTCTTTTTCTTCATAAAGATAACATTCCTTCAGCTTCTTCCACCCCCCTCCTTTTGAGTTGGTCCAATGTCAAAATCCTTCCTCACTCAACTTCTTAAGGAAAAAAGCCAACCCTCAACAAAATCCAAGGATTCCAAACCATGCTTGAAAAGGAATGCTCCATTCTTCTGTTAGACATGAAGGAGAGAAATTTAACTAACAAATTGTCACACTCCGAAACCAACCACAACACTTTATCCTCTACATCACTACTAATTGGCTGGTCTTGCAATCTCCTTAAAAAACGTCTCCACCTCCTGAAGTTCCCAATCATGGATCAATTTTGAGAAAAGAAAATTCCAACAACCCCACTCCCCTTCCTAATCCCATGCCTTAGCTACCCATGCATCTTTGGTGGTTCTGATGGAAAACAAATTCAAAAAAGACAGTTCTAGTGGTAAGTCACCACACCATCTATCCTTCCAAAATTTCACCCTTTGCCCATTGCCCAACTTAAAACCATTATACTATTAAATATCCCCCACCCACTTTGGATCACCTTCCACAAACCCACTTTATAACCTTCCCTCTCTGCTCTTGAGCACCATTTCCCCTCTTCCTTCCTATACTTCCAAGCAATCATTTGCTTCTAAAGGGAATTCCTTTTAGTGGCTAATCTCCAACACCATTTTCTGAGAAGGGCCTTAATGAGAATAGATAAACTTCTAATACCCAAACCTTTGTTTCTCTTGTACATAAATATTGTCAGCCAATTCACTGAATGGGTCTTATTCTCAGGGACACCTCCCCTCCAAAGAAAATCCCTTTAAATCCTTTCCAATATTGGGCTCACCTTTTTAGGGATGACAAATAAATACATGAAGTATAATGACAAGCTTGATAGAGTATTTATTATCAGAGTTGGTCTCCATCTTTTTGATAGATATTGTTTCTTCCACATGGTAAGATGTTTCTAAAATCTTTCCTCCACCATATCCTAAAACCAGGACAATCTAAACATTGCTCCCAACAGTACACCCAAATACACATGCTACAACCAAAAACACTAGCCAAGTTGTCCACAATCGCTACCTCCCCTATTGGAATCAGTTCACTTTTCTCCAAATTAATTTTTAAACTTGAGATTGCCTCAAAACATATGAAAGGTCAACTCAACTGCTCCAAATGTTCCTTACAGACATCACAAAGGATAAGAGTATCATTGGTGAACAATATATAAGACACCTCCATTCCTACACCTCTTCCACTAACTATGAAATTTGTGATGAATCCCCCTCCCTTTGCTATATTCAAAATCAAAGTTTTTAAATGTGTTCTTCATGCACGCATTGAAGTATGTCTTAGGGTGAGGTGGTGTAAAAATGCATTGAGGCACAAGCAAAAAAATTGTCAACCCTAAAAGACGTATGCCTTAAAGGTCACGACATGGCTAAGGCATGCCTTAAGTGCGCTTTTCATAGCTTCAAGATTAAGGCATAATTTAAATATTTGTCAACTATGAAAATTATTGTCCTAAATTTGCCTCAAGGCTTATGCCTCACCTCACAGGCACTAAACACTTCGCCTTCCATTCCCGTCTTTGAAAACTTTGTTCAAAATATAAGAACGCACCTCAAGAGGAAGAGGTATGGATAAAGACTGTTACCTTGTCACAAGCTTCTAGAACTTTGGAAAAAACTTGATCCCATTAATCAAGACACAGAAGGATGCTGTAAAGACGCACCACTTAACTCACCTAATCCACTTGAGATCAAACCCCCCTTTTTCCCAAAATCACTAGAAAAAAACCATAACTAATATGATCATATGTCTTCTCAATATCCAACTTGCATACGACCCTACTAGTGGAGCATGACTTTGTTTGCTATAAGGCTACATCCAAAATTAGACAACCCACCACAAACGCATGCTGAAAAGTTAAACCACTTATTCCACCACTTTTTTTAGTCTACTAGGCAAGACTTTTTCTAGGAGTTCCACAACCAAGCTAATTAATCTAAATTCTTTTAAATCTTTTGCAACCCCTTCTTGGTACTGACACTATGAAGGTGGCATTTAGGCTTTTTTCAAAGGAACCTAGTTCATGGAACTCCTCACAAAATTCCATCACCTCACTTCTCACGAAATCCCAACAAAATTGCCAAAAAGTCATGGAAATGCCATTTGTCCCAAGGGCTTTATCCCCGCATGAGCTAGAAAGAGTTGCATAAACCTCCTCCTGAAAGAACAAGTTCTTTGAGAACCCTAAATCTTCTTTGCCCAATGATTCAAAGGCCATTCTTCCAATACTCAATCCTGACTCCCTCAACTCAAAAACAATGCTACAAAAAGCATTGGCCAGCTCCTCCTTTATATTTGCTTCCTCTAATATCGTTTCTCCATTCATCATAATTTTAGCCAAATAGTTTCTTTTCCTATAGCGTTGACCAACTTATGGAAGAACTTTGTATTTTTATCCCTCTTTTAGCCATAGTTCTCTTGATTTATGCCTGTAAGAGACTTCTTCCATTACTACCCACTTATTATACTCAGATATTGCCTCCTTAGCCTCAATCTCTTCCACTAAAAGAAAAAACTTCCCTTTCCTTGGCATCTTGAAAGCCAATCAGAATTAGAGCTGCAATTTTATTGGTTAAGACATTCCCAAAAACCATTTCATTCTAGGCTCTTAGATCCTTTTTCAATGCCTTCGGTTTGATTGCTCAGATGTTACTAAATGGACCCTGTCATTGTATCAATACTAAAAACTATGTATACAAAATTCCTAACACCACATGCCAATAGAAAAAGAATAGCTATTTTCTACATTTAATCTTAAAAAATTTTAAACTAAATGCTTGGATTGGTTACCTGTCAAAAAACGAAAAATAGAAAAGAAAATGCCATGGCAGCACATGCAAACATGCACACTTTTGCACAAAAATCAACAGAATGCAACAGAAAGAAGGTTACCTTTCATGGCAGCAGCCTTGGTTACAGCCTTTGACTCCTCGTGTGCATCCTGCACACAGAATTTTCTGTGAGTATTATAATAGAAGTATACCTTACATGATATTCTGAGCTGCAAAACAGCTTTCTGCTTATAGCCTGCAAGATGGTAACCCAGACTATCATTTCTGATCAGGAGCATAACATGTAAAAATACCTCCTTTTCACCCCCTTATTTTTGGTTAAGTGGCAATAGCTTATCATGCCTTATAATTTTTTACATAAATGAAAATTTCATCTTCTGGTACTTCTGGAAAACACTTGGCAGCTAGCTTTATGGCTTAAAGATGGAAGGAGATTAGGATATATAAATATTATGGAAACAAGGGTTGTTGTATTGATCCATCAAAACAAGAAAGATTCCCAAGAAAAAAAAAAACAAAAATAAAAAAGGAACAGCAATGCAGGAAATCAGTAGAAAAAGAAATTTGAAACACTTTATACACCAAACCTAGAATCCCATAGGCCTCACAGATAATATTAGAACAGCACAAGAAAAAGAAAGTTGAAACACTCTATACGCCAAACCTAGAATCCTATAGGCCTCACATGTAGGATTAGAAGAACAACAAAGCAGGAAATTAGTAGAAGAAAATTCATAGGCCTTACGTCACACCTTCAATAGTTAGGCCTTACGTCCAATCTAAGAATTGCATCAAAGATCAAGAGCATAAATTGTTGCCAGAAAATTCTCTAAATTGATCTTCATCTTTTTCATCCAATTGAGAAGACACAACCTTAGTGATTTAAGGTCATTCCTTCTCCTCAAGGCCCTATTCCAGCCAATGGAAGTGGTTGCTGCACAATTAAAAGTAGATTCCCCTCCCACCTTTTTTATTTTTATTTTTATTTTTGGGTAGGAAAAATTAGCATTTTGTTACAGAAAGAGGAAAATTAGTACAAGGATAAGTGAGATATCCTCCTATCAAACTATAGAACAAAAGGTCACAACTATCTCCCACCAAGATAAAATCAACCGCATAAAACCCAACAAAATAGCCATCAAAAGCCACAAAAAAGTTGGTAGGCCTCTAGCAACTCCACACCTAGCTTAGCCAAGTGATCTCCTACATGGTTGGCTCACCTAGTCCCCTTTGTTGCAAAGAACAACCCAAACCTCTAGACAGATCAATATCACTAGAATCCACACGTCATATCCCTAATGCCCTCTTCTACCTTCAGTCACCCAGGAGAACAATATCCAAGTTCCCCTCCACCTTAAGGTCATTGACCTGTGTTGAGGATGCTTCTACCAATACTTCTACTAGTGCTAAAATCACTGCCTCGATAACCAGGCCAAATCCAGCTAGGGGTTGGAGAAGACTCTAGCATGCAGCCCCTACACTATTTGAACACACCACTGATCACCATTTGTCTTGGATGCCCCAAAAAACAACCATGAAAGATAAATTTAAGACTTACCGAAAGGAAGGGGCTTCATTCAAGCTTGATGTCCCTCCAACTTGATAAAAATACTACTGGTAACCGCCTACCTGAGTTGAAAGTGTGAATATTCAATAACATCTTCATTTCTTCCTTTAAATGTGGGACTGGAAGAAGAAGAAAAATAATAGGATCATGAGCATAGCATCGATATGCTCAATGCATAGGATGATGCTCAAAGTTGTAGATATTCTACTGTCCATGTCATTTTTCAAGTCAAGCACTTAAGCAGTGAGAGTGATTGTCTTAAGAACTTGTATGGACCCACTCCCTTGAGTGAAGGCTGTGAAGCTTCTTATAAGCATCTCAAGGATATTGTTTTAACTAGAAGAGGCGAATATCATGTTGCTAAATTAGTTTATTTGCATTGCCATCTTGTAAATTATGCTTGAAAGAAGAAATTGAAGATGTCATCAATGACTACCTAGTTTCTACTAATGAAGGTTGCTACCAGAAGCACTCATCAAATGAAAGGGGGCATCCACTTTCAATTGTAAATGCATCACTTAATAACAACTTCCAATGCCTGGACACCATGATCTTTACTAGAGGTTCCACAGTTTCAAATCACAGGTTGATTCTTCTCAACCAGGCAGAACTGGAGGAGTTCATTTTGGAAAATTCTCACCAGTAATTCATGCTCCTCAAGGATTATGTGATGCAACCACAATCCTGCACATGACATAAGGTCTCCTGCGATATTGTTCTTCTAACCCTGGGTGCTACATTATTCTAATTGTGATACCCAGAGTCCATAATATTTGAATTTTCTTCTTCTTCAATTAAATTTATACAGTACTGTTTTAATTTAAGCCACAAGAAATTCAGTCTCCTCTCATCTGTACCCCATAAACCTATGCGCTCAAGCCCACAATAGTTGATGCCCAGAAATTTCAGCTGCATACTATACTAACTCCAGAAACTCCAGACCTTTGAGACTAAAGCCCATTCTAACGCCATTTCCACCTTAAAATCTAATTAACATCTTTCATCCTTAACAGCCAAATCACAAACTGTCCACAGCCTTTATTACCATCTCAGAATGTGGAGGAATTATTCTAGTCACTAGTGCTGCATGAATCACCATTCTTAACTCTCTCTCTCTACAGTGTGTGTGTGTGTGTTGGGGGAGGGGGGTTGAGGGGGGGGGGTGTGTTGTGAGATTGGTGGGGATTGTTTTTCTCTCTTTCATGAGACCTCCCCCATGTTTCTCAAGCCAAATGAACTTCCTTTTTTCATCACTAAAAATTTCTAATGTGTCCACACATCATGCTAGATTGATAAAAAAACCTTTCTCATCGATCGGATAAACTAGGAATTTATAGGCAATCCAAATCTTTAAGATATCATCAATAAATACCAAAAAAACAAAATGCAATTTGATATGAATTGTATAAACATACATAAACAACTTATTTTTATTAAATGTGATTTGTTTTAAAACAGTAAAGAGGCTTAAGGTGCATTTTCCAAAATTTCCAATGAAAGTTCCTCTTCCATTAGCAGCTCTATTTCTCTCTCTCCCTCCCTCCCTCTCTCTTTCTCTCACACACACACAAAGATAGGAATCTATGGAACCTAGAAATGACAAAAGATAGGAGCTCAAGGATGCGGTCACAAGGACTGGAATCTATGGGACCTAGAATGATAAAGGATGGACAAGGCCCTTGAAGCCTAGCTCAAGTGGTAAAGGGTTAGGAAGGGTTTATGGGAGATTTTAGGTTCAAGTCCCAATGGGGACAAAAAATTTACCAATAAAATAAATGATAAAGGATAAGAATTCAAGTATCCATTGGCAGTTCTATCTCTCTCTCTCTCTCTCTTTGGAATGTTTTTTCTTTTTTTCAATGAGATCTCCACCATGTTTCTCAAGCCTAATGGATTTCCATGGTTCAAGAGTTGCAATTTCTAATGCGTCTACACATCAAAAAACTTTTCTCATCCGTCTATTGGATTAATCTGGGATTTATAGGTATTCAAATCGTAAGGATATTGTCAATAAAAAAAAAATGCAGTTTGATATGAATTTTATAAACATAGATAAACAACTAGTTTACTAAATGTGATGTTTATTTAAAAACAAATAAATAAAGAGGCTTGAGGTGCATTTTCCAAAATTCTCAATGAAAGTTTCTCTTTGATTTGCACATAATAGCTGCTTGGAGGAGCAGCATAATACTACTCAAACATGTCTAAGCCTATCAATAATAATAATAATAATAATAATAATAATAATAATAGTAATACAATGTCTAAATTGAAGGTACATGCATATGTTGGGATGTAACTCTTATACCTCCTTTGCAACATCCCCCTTTGGCTTTCTTGCAATATAATACTGTTAAAAAAAAAAAACTGAACAAGAGTACAAATAAGCTCCCTCCTGTTTCGTACAAGGATGGACATAAACCCTCTTGAGAATAACCTCAATTTACAACATTACCTTAAAGCTATCCTACATGGATTAAAAATGGAGGTATCCTTGCAATTCAAGACTACTCTCAGTTAAATCTTCTTTCACTTCTTCACTCTGAGGATGAGGACCCATTCCCGTCAAATTCCATTTGGAAGCTTAGGTTCTTCCAAATATTGAACTTTGGGCCTCAACTAGAGTTCTGATCCGAACAACCTTAGATACACACTTTTAGTGTCTAACATACTCCATAGATCAATAACTACAACACCCCAACCAGCAGATGTTCAGTTTCAAGCCCCACCTGAAGAAATCATCCAACACTTTGGTATGTTGAAGGGATAAAATTAGCCTATTCAGTATAAATATTTTTTTCCTGAAGACCGTAATAGTACCCTGATGCACTCGCAGATAACATGTCACTTAACTATAATTTCGTAGAACCTAAGTATTCAGCAAGACATGCATTTCTTAGTTGGTTCAATGTCACAAGAAAGGGGAAAACCTCTTCTAGCGTGCAACATGTCCTGATTATGTTTTCTCACTTAAAAAAAAATATTAGCTAAACAATGATGGCAGGTTTGCAGCCCACAGGATAATCAAGAGCATGAAAACATAACTAAAAGATACCTGGAGTTTTTTGAGTTGCACGTTCAGCTTGTCATTTTGTTTCTCAATCTCCTGAACCTGGAAAAAGAAAGAAACAGGAGCATAGTTTGATGCTGTCAGACGAAAGATGGATAAAGCACAAAAGGATACTCAAGTTCCACATACAGAAAAATAAAATATAAAAGAAAGGAAGAAACAATAAAAAGAAAAAGAAATTAGTAACACTGATATTCTTCTTGCACAAGTAAACAAGAAAAAGATTAAAGCCACCTTCTTGAAGAAATTTTCCAAACCCAGTTCCCCTGAATTTTGTAGAGCACGTTCTCCTAATTCAATATCTCCCTCTCTAGAAGCTTGACCCCGAGGGATCTCAAAAGATTCCTGTGGAATGCCATTAGGTCAGTATATACACAGAAAAAAATATATAATTGGCTACAGTTTACACATTAAACCTTTACTACAACATGTTCAGAAGGAAAAGGCTACTGCTTGCTTTTCTTAACAACACCAACCCACCAATTCCACCCTGATGCCAAACAGACATCTATCTAAATGTCCAAAACACAAGATACCACAAGAATCATATCAATGTAATAAGATGTAAATTCAAATCCAATTACTTATTCTTGGACCTACTAGACATTGCAGACAACCTTTCCAGAAATCAAAATTACCAATGTTTGAAAGATGACCCAGCATAAAAAGCCAACTTGAAAGTTCATTCTGGTTACTAAGCCACTATAATCAAATCAAAAAATAATTTAAAGAACCAAACAATCAAAATCAACATCAACATCTTGAACTGAGACTCTATAACATAGCCCGATTTGAACATTGGCAACCGCTATTTCCCTTTTAGTGGATCATCAATACTTAAGGAACAGGGAGAACAAAGGTCAGCTTATAACCATAGCCTCAATAAGTTCATATATAAGAGACAGAATAGATAATCTTTTAACAGTAGGGGTAAGCGTGCTGATGACAAAAAATACATAAGAGGTCAGATCAGATCACAATTTAGATGTGAGAAAAGAACTGGCTGCTTCAAATACTCAGGGCAATCTGGTTGCAACATAATATCATATCTGGATTTTGAGAAACAGCTAGAGAACTTTTTTTTTAGAGGACTCAAGCTACTTTGGATCATAAAACTAGAAGCTACTTCTATCAAAGTTATAGTCATTGTAGCATTAGGCACAGTTGAGCAGAAGCTCCTCTTCTCCCGCCTCCAAAACAACCAAAACCAAAGATTCAAAATTACTTTATTTTTTGTCTCTACCTTTTCTGAATAACCATCCAAGCCATAAATTGATCCAAATGATTACAAACGGGGGAACAAACAAAAAGTTCCAGAAACAAAATTAAAATCATTTGATTCAACCTCCACAGCTTCTCATCGACATCAGATCAAAGCAAAGTCGAATCAAACAAATAGAACAAAACATTTACACACTTAAACAGAAAGTTTTCAGAATTCTGAGAATGAAAAATTTACCGATAAAAGGTCATTCATGGTCGCAGGAGCCGCGAGAAAACGAACGAAACGGCGAGAAAGTGCGAGAAAACGAAAGAAAATGCAGAGAAAGGTCGAGATCTAGATTGGAGAGAACCTCCTCTAGGTCTGGACCTGGTTTTGAATCGTTGGAAAAACCAGGCCCCGGGGGTCTCCTAGAGAGAGAGAAGAGAGTAGAGAGAGAAAGAAAGAGGAGAGAGAAAGAACGGGTCTTTTTGTTGAAAAAAAGAGAGGAAAGGAACTGGCCGTGAATGAAGGTTGTGGGAACGTTAGTCTACTTAAATGACCGTTTTACACCTCTGTTCAGGAAGAAGGTGCCCGCGTTTACGAGGGCATTTACGTAAGAGGATATGTTTTAGTTCAGCGAGATGATGCGCAGTTTCTAGAGGGACTTAAAATATCGCGATATTTTAGGCTATGGTATGTATAAGACAATAAAAAACAAAAAAATATCATCCTATTTGGTCATTATTTTGGAAAACAGTATTTTAAAACAATTTTAAAAACTACTTTTAATATTTTATATAATAAAAACCTAGTTAAAAACTTAAATTTTTTAAATTTATTTTTAATATTTTTAAATATATTTTAACAATAATTTTTATATGTTGTGTTTTATTTTTAATTATTTTAATATTATATTTATTTTTGGGAAAGTGCTAGAAAAAAAAAATATTATGAAAAATTATTTTCTTATATTTGGTTTTAGTATCTAAAATGTGAAAAAAATCAAATATAATTAAAAAATTTTAAAATTTTAAATTATTTAATATTTATATATAAGAGTTAAATAAATGAAAAATTTTTTAAAAAATTTATTAAATTTAAATTTATTTATTATTTTTATTTACTTTTTTTTCTCTTTATTTTCTTTCTCACACTTTCTTTCAAACTTTTTGCGATCCAAATATAGGCTAAATGTTTGAATAGTTATTTTTTTTTTAAATAGCCTTCAAAAAACAAATGAAGACTATTGAAGGCAACTAAAAAAATATAAAATAGTTTTTTATTATCAAACGAATATTGTAGGTTTTTTGTTTAGAAAATAGATAATTGTTTTAAAAAATTATTCGATATTTTTAAAAACATATTTTATTTGTTTTTATTTATATTTTGAAATTGTTTTAAATAATAATTACATAATTAAAAAAATAGTTAAAAATAAAATACTATAGATGAAAATTATTTTTAAAATATATTCCCAAAACAGATTTTTATTTTACAAAATATCAAATAATGATTTTGAAAAAAAAAATTTAATAAATTTTTAAAACATTTTCTAAATATAACCTAAGATTATATTTTCATATAACAACAAAAACATCAGGCAAATTTTCCATATATATATATATATATATATGATAATTTGACTTGAGATAATTAAGTTTAGTTAAAGTATCAAATATCTCACGAGATGAGATGTGAGTTAGGGATGGTAAGACTGGGATTGTGTATGGGGCCCACACGCATGGCCCAGCGCATGTCTGCGTTTGGGAGTAATGGGCTACCGAATATTTTCACAACGTTGCGCCTGTCATTTGGGCATTTTTTCTATTTTGGGCTGCGAGTGGCCCCACTGCCACCGCTTCCAACCTGGCACCGCCCACTAAGTTTATTGGTGGCGCTGTTATGGCTGATGAATGATTTGATTTTTGAATTCAAAAAACATGGATCCGTACACTGAAAATAAAGAAGGAATTTCATTTGTTTGGCTTTTTTTAATGTTGTATATGGAATACCTTCTTGTGTTTAGCTTCGGTTCAAATTTGAACCCAAAATCATAAGTTTTAATAATATTGATATTGTCCAAATTTCATCGAATATAAAAGTCTCCTTTGGAATAACTTTTTTTCTAATAAAAAATTAAAATCAAAATCAAAATCATAATTTTTAAAGTACAATATTATATTCCTTAAATTTGTCTTATTTATTTATTTATTATTATTATTATTTTAAATATAATATTTTAAAACCATTTTATTTTTTTGTTTTTATTATTATTACCATTAATATTTTATTATTTTTTCCTCTTTCCATTTTCTCTTTTTTTTTTTTTTTTTTTTTTTTTTTTTTTTTTTTTTTTTTTTTTTTTTTCTCATTTACACTCTTCCTTTTCTCTCTATTTCTCTCCCCCTCATCCCTTCCCATTTCCATACGCACGCCTCTCTCACACCCATTATAACCACGACATGCCCACTCCTCACATCACTGTCGATACCACCACTGCCGGTGGTACCACGCCGCCAGTAGCCCCACGACGCCGATAACAACCACATCACTCCGGCCACCCCTTCATCTCTCTTTCCCTTGCTTTCTCTCTCCTTATTTCTTTCTCTTTCTCTTTCTCTCTCCCTTTCCCCATTTTCTATTCCCCTCATCTACCATTGCCAACAGATCTCGTAACAACTAGCCATTAATCCATAGCCACATGCCTTGTCGTTATCGACGTTGCCGCCGCTCTTCTCCTTGCCGCTCAATCACCATGTCCACTTCCTTTCTGATTTCACTATTACCTCAGTTTATTAACGCCAAAGAGATTTCCGGGTTTTCTTTTACTTTTCCTTTGGTTTCTTTGTTTATTTGTTTTTATTTTTTCTTTATTCATTTTATGTTTCGGATTTTGATAAGTTTAGATGGTGTTTGTTTTTTTACTTAATTTTAAGTAGAATCTTAATGCTTAATAGTGTTAAATATTAGGTTGTTTGTTTTTATAGTATTTTATTTTTATTAAGCATAAAAATTAAAAAAAAATTAATATATTATTTTTTCTATTTAGAAAAAGTTACATATTTTGACTTTTTATGTTTAGTAAAAAATTTATAATAAGTCATAAAAAAATAAAAAAACAAATAATCTAAATTCTAAAACTAAATTATTTTAAGTAAAAAATCAAAAAACAAATATCACCTTAATCTCTTTGATTTTAGATGTTCATTTAGCTGAATTTTAAGGGTTTGTTATGAAACATTTCACTTCTTCATCTACACCGAGTTTGCTTTAGTTCTTATTGTATTTGAGCTTGATTTTTTATTTGAGATTTGGACTTGTTGTTTGTGTTAAACTTACTATTTGAGTTTTTTTTTTTTTTTTTTTTTTTTTTTTTTTTTTTATTGGGCTTGGATATATATTCTTCTTATTCATTTTTCTTGATGTTTGGGCTGACATTTCTTTTGGTTGCAGTTGTTGTAAATATCTTACTTTTATTTTGATATTTATGTGTGTTTATTTGGTAAGTATGGATTTTTAGTATTGTTGTGCATATCATTGTTCTTATTTATATTTTTTTTTTATGTTACGAAAATCTATTAGAAAAAATATAATTTTTTTACGTGTTTAATATTTTGAGTGAATTGTATTTATTTTATTTCATTTTATTTGTTAAGTATGGATTTTTAGTATTGTTGTGCATATCATTGTTTTTATTTATATTTTTTTTTATGTTACGAAAATCTATTAGAAAAAATATAATTTTTTTACTTGTTTAATATTTTGAGTGAATTGTATTTATTTTATTTTATTTTTTTAATGATAACAAAATTGAAGTTTTTTTTTTTAAAAAAATAAGTTTTAACAATTTATAATAGTTTATTAAAAATAAATAAATAGAAATTCATATTTTGAAAAAATTGTTTTTTTTAATAAACCGATATTTTTCTTTTTCTTTTTTTCTCTAAAAAAATATCTTTTAGTAAATACTTAATATTTCCCTAAAATATAAAAATTTTCTTAGATAAATTAAGATTAAGATTTCTTTTGTTAATATGTTGAAAATCTTTTTTTTTTTTTTAATTTGAAATTATTATTAGTTTTTTATTTATAATAAATTTGGAGATTAGGTTAAAATATGAAATCGTTTTTTATTTTTATTTTTAATAAGTAAAATCATTTTTTATTTTTTTACTTTTACAAATTCCAAACCTATTCCTTGAAAAATGGACTTTTTTACTTTCAACAAATATATATATATATATGTATCAATCAATTAGAATAACTTTTTTTGTAAAATTGAAATTTATGTTTTTTAATATGAAATCTTGTATCACGGGAAATTGATATCACTTTTTTTATATATAAATTTGAATTATTCTTTTAATAAAAAAATTCAAACCTTTTTTTTTTTTTACAATGATACAAAGAATTGAATTCATTTCTTTTAAAAGCTTTATTTTATTTATTTATTTATTTATTATTATTATTATTTACAAAATTACAAAAAAATGATCAAGATATCTTTTGTAAGTCATTGGAATAGAATTCTTTTGTAAATAAAATTGTGAAAATACCTTCTTCTTTTTTAAGATAAACTTGCAAAAAAATTCTCTTTGAAGGGCAAAACTTCTTTTGTTAAATGAAGGTCCCAATTTAGTAAAAGTTAAGGAAAATTTTACTTTTCTAAGGTTTTTTTTTAATAATAATTATATCAAAATTGTAAAGATTCTATTTTTAGAAAAATAGAAAATAACAAAAACAAGATTGAAACACCTTTTGATGGGTAAAATATGAAAAATTGGTCTTTTAAATAAAATTGGGTAAACTTGGATCAAGGTTTGATTAACTTGGATTAGTTAAGCATGACTATCCATCCTATGACTGCTCATTTTACTCATATGGTTCATTCCTCTACAGTTAGTCTTCCTTCCACTGATCATGTTGATGATGACGGTGTACAGATGATGAGATCAGAGGATACTGAGTTAGAGCCTATTATACTAGATGAGCGATCTCATGGAGGACACTATAGTTTTCTTCAAGATCAGAGACATAGTAGGTAGGGTAGTTCTTCATGATGAGTTTGAGATGAATGCATTGAATGTTAGTTAGATGATTGGCACTTATTAGCCAAAGACAGTCCACTTTTTTTACATGTTTGGGGTCTTTGTCGTCAGGATTTCAAAGGAGATTCAACTCCACCTACTTCAGAGTTGCTAGAGTTTTTTTGCTTATGTTGATGATGTATTTGAGGGTATTGCTAGCCTAATTATGAAGAAGTATCATGTTTGAGACCATGGTTGTAGGATGGGTGGCCTTCGTTTTAGTTAGTTTTATACCTTATCACCTTTGGTGACATATAGACCATTGCTAACCCATTGAGCCTCACACGCGAATCATAGTCTTTCATTTTTTAGTCTTGCTCACATTTCTACACTAGGATGGGAAACCTTTACTGTATGTTTGCTTTGTTTAGGAGTTTTACAAGCCTAAACCTATGCGCACATTTTCATCATCATTCATTGCCATCACATCACTGCACTTCATCACATCTAATTGTCTGTGTCATTTATCTTCTTCTTGTCCTCTTTACTACTTGTTTCACTTCATCTTTTCTCACCCTAGGTGGTGATCATTCACATTTCATTACGTGGAGGATAGTCATGTCATTTCCATTATCCATTCCATGGACATTGATTGGGGGATCCTTAGCTTGAGAAGGTTATCTCTTCAAAGAGAGTTTTTATATTGTCTCAATGTTTGAGAGTGGATTCATTTATCATGTTTTCTCATTGGAGTCCATTTGTTCATGTTCAGAGTATGCACATTTATTATGTGTAAAAAAAAATAAAAAATAAATAAAAATAAATAAGTGCATTGTGTGCATGTACATAGTATTCTTCTCCTTTGAGTATATATATACATCTGAGGGTTACTTCATTGAGTATGTTTGTTGGTGAGACTTCATATGTGAGCTTCTTGAGACTTTCTTCTCTTTGTATCCACTTTGCTACATCCTTTTGAGTATGAAACATGAGTGCCTTTCTCTTAAAGACTCCAGGTCATTGTCCTCTTCATCATCTCACCCGTTAATGATGTGGATTTTCTCCATGTTCTGATTTAAGTTGATCATCATTCTTTTTGTCTGTTCCTTGTTCCACTATCATCCTCATTATTACTTTCGATCCATCCCATTTATTTAACCTATTTGTTCTTCTCTTACACATCTCACTATTAGTTCGATCTTCTTCATTTTTCCCTTATCACCACTGCATTCGCATTGGACACCCTCAGATCCATTGTTCACAAGATTTCCAATACAAATGCATTTTTATACACAAGGGTATGGGTTTGATCAATGGGTATTTGAGCTTAATTTCCTTTCATTTCTATTACCTTATTACCCTAGTCTACGTTTCGTCTAGTGTCTTGAGACCACTTTGAGGCTATGAGATTAGATGTCATCTTTTTACATTCTCTACTTGGGTACGTGTTTGAGGTTTGATTGATATTTAGATGTCATCGTGCTTTTTCTTCTGGGAGATGTCTTTTTGATGTTTGGATCTGATTTAGATGTTACACTAGGGCATACCCCTTCTTTATTAAGATGGTCGATTTTTCATTGATTTGACAGTCTAATTTTATCATGATTCCCCTATAAAAATTCTTATGAGCTAGTGAGTCGTGCTCATAATTTCTGATATCACCATGATTCCCGATAGAGTTGTGTTATTAAGATGGAGACAGTCCTTAGCAAAGTATTGTTGGGTTTATTGATAGTTTTCATCATTCTGAGTTCCTCATGCAGAGCACTTTTGAAATAAGCTAGTGGATTGTTGATGAGTTGGAGATAGTTCTTAAAGTAGTGTGTATCTGTATATTGGGGGCATATACTCCCACTTCGAGGTATCAGATCTAAGTCAAATTTAGTTGGGCTCCATCAGAGACATATTTCTATTCTTGAGATTATCAAACCTCTTGTCATTTTAGTTGTCCTTTTGAGATTCGATTTGGAGTATTTTCCTTGAGACATTCACAGATTTATCATTTTGATTTCTTAGTGGATTAACATTGAGTTAAAGTCATTTCTGATCACCATAGCTCATCGAGGAGTATTTTGAGCCAATCAGTTGAGTGATGATGTTTATGCTTTCAATAGAGTGGATTGGTTTAGGTCTTTTCATCAGTAGATCTTCTCAAGCAGTATATCGATATTTCTTTAGAGTGTTCAATTCGATGTCATCTTTGTCAAAGTATTTGATTAACATCCTATTTTTCTTTTTCTAGTTTAACATCTCATATGTCATGTTAGCAATTGTAGTTTGAGTATCAGACAGAGTTTTATACAGTTCATGCTTTTATGATAGAGTTTTGAGTGACAGTGATTTTCTTTAGTATTGGACCATATTTTGGATTCATTGTTAGAGACATTTTTTAGACATGTGGACTTTGGACTCATTGATGACTGATTTTTTCAAATGATAGCAAACATGGGCTCATAGCCATTGTTCAGTTGAGTACCGATGATATACAGATATTTCAATGACATGACCATGACATTCCGCCGATTCTATGAGCTTGCACGTTTATATCAGAGTATTATGTCAGATATACCCAGAAACATGATTGATCCTTGTCAAACTGGGACATACCCTCTTCATTGAGATTATGAGGTCTACTATTGACTTCATGGTTGTTCCATCTATTTTCTGATCCCTATGTTATCACACTAGGGCATGCCCCCTTCATTGAGATTATTAGGTCTTATGCTAACTTCATGGTCGCTTGATCCGTTTGCTGATGCTTATGAGTCATCACCTAGGGCATGCATTCTTCCTCTTTGAGTTCATCATCCTAATTATTCCTTCATTTTGAGTCTCTTTTAGTCGTTTTTGGCTACAAATCATATTCTTTTGTTCATTTCCTTTTGGTTTTCATTGTTCTTGGTTGTAGACCGTGTGTTTCCTCTTCATTTAGTTTGCTAGATTATCATTTTTCCTTGAGCATCATCTGGGGTATACCTCCATCCTTGAGTCATTTCGATCCTCATTTTCAATGAGTTGATCACCCTCATCTTAGTCACCCTTTAGTGGTTTGACTTGGAGTCGTAGACCGCGATCTCATCTTTTAGGTGTATAGTGCCCACATCTTAGAGTTGTTCATTTCATTATAGCTCAATGTTGTTCATTGCATCCGCAACCCAAAGTTATTCATTACATCTTAGTTTTGATCAGTTTGTTATCATTTCAGTTTCATTTGTGACATCCTTTCGTTTTAGTTCCATTTGTGGCATCCCTTTCCTTTGAGTTTCATTTAGGGCATACCCCATTTCTTGAGATGTTTTGATCCTCATTTTTAGTGAGTTGATCATCATGATCTTAGTGAGCCTTTAGTGGTTTGACTTGGAGTTGCAAACTATGATCTCCTCATTTAGGCATACAGTGCTCACATCTTGGAGTTGTTCATCTCTTTATAGCCCGGTGCTATTCATTGCATCCACAACCTAGAGTTGTTCATTACATCTTAGTTATGAGTTTGTTATCATTTCAGTTTCATTTGTGGCATCATTTCATTCTAGTTTCATTTGTGGCATCCCTTTCCTCTAAGTTTCATTTGGGGCATACCTCTTTTCTTGAGATGTTTAGATCCTCATTTTTAGTGAGTTGATCATCATGATCTTAGTCACCCTTTAGTGGTTTGACTTGGAGTTGCAGACTATGATATTCTCATTTAGGCATATAGTACCCACATCTTGGAGTTGTTTATCTTATTACAGCCCAGTGTTATTCATTGTTTCCACAACCTAGAGTTGTTCATTCCATCTTAATTTTGAGTCTGTTACCTTTTTAGTTTCAATTATGGCATCCTTTTATTTTAGTTTCATTTGTGGCATCATTTTCCTTTGAGTTTCATTGGAGGCATACCCCATTTCTTGAGATGTTTAGATCCTTCTTTTTAGTGAGTTGATCATCACGATCTTGGCCACCCTCTAATGGTTGGACTTGGAGTCGCAGACGTTGATCTCCCTTTTTAGGTATGTAATATCCCTATTCTTAAGTTATTCATTTCATTATAGCCAGTATTGTTCATTGCATCCACAACCCTGAGTTGTTAATTTCATTACAACCTTGAGTTGTTCATCATCTTTAGACATCTTTGAGTGATTTGACCTAGAGTTTACGTATTGCATTCTCTCTTTTGGCCAACCTTTAAACATTTAGTGCTCATATCCATGAGTTGTTTATCACATTCACAACCCTGCGCTGTTCATTGCATCATAGCCGAGTGTTGTTCATTACATATTCATTGTCATGCATTGTCCTCCTTGTTCAGAGCAGTTCTTTTTACAGTATGGCGTCCAAAGTCATTTCCCATCGGCCTTGTCATTCAAAGTCATAGCTCCTGGCATTCATATTCACTAGCATTGCACACTTTGTCCTTACAACTTTGCACTCATCGCCCTCTTCCTCACCTCGTTACATTGTACTTATCACTTCTTTATCATGTCATTCTAAAGTTTCCCCTCTTCCATTGCACACGACATAGTTCTTTGAGCTGATGGCACATGTTTAAGTCATATTGTTAGGCACTCTATGACTAGCATTCTCATGTAGTACACATGGTCGTTCCCTTTGAATGCATTTTTTCTTCTGCTTCTAGGTGGTTCAACTGCTACTCATTTTGACATCGATTTTCAAGTCACTTTTAAAGACTTTTCAGAGAGAGTCTGGATCCATAATGTAACTTTAGAGACACCTTAGGAGTTTTCATTCTTGCACTCTTTGTAGGGTTTTAGAGTCTCTTTGTTCTTGTTTTAGTTTAAAAAAGTCCATGCCATATTGGGACAAATTTGGTAGTCTTTCTTGTTATTCGACATAGCCCACTTTGTTTCACTCATGTTTATGCTTACTTTACTTATGAACTTTACTGAAAATGGGCATATTTGTAGACCTCCAAATTTGTCACATTTATTTATTTATTTATTTATTATTATTATGATTATTATTATTATTTTCCTTTATCACTTTTCTTTGCTTTTCTCATTTCCTTGTTCATAGCCCACTTACACTCTTCATTTTCTCTCTCTATTTCTCTCACACTCATCTCTTTCCAGTTTCATACCCACACCTTTCACACCCATTATACCCACGACATGGCTGCTCCTCACATCATTGTCGACAGCACCACCATTGGTGGCATCACGACGCCGGCGGCCCTACAATGTCGACGATAGCCACCTCACTTCGGCCACCCATTTGTCTCTCTTTCCCTTCCTTTCTCTCTTACCCTCTTATTTCCTTCATTTTCTATTCCCCTCTTCCACTATTGCCACTAGATCTAGTAACAACTTGTCATTAATCCATAGCCACATACCTCGTTGTTATCGACGTTGTCGTTGTCCTTTTCCTTGCCATTCAATCACCATATCCACTTCCCTTGTGATTTCACTACCTCAGTTTATTATTGCCTAAGAAATTTTCAAGTTTTCTTTTCATTTTCCTTTGGTTTCTTTATTCATTTGTTTTTGTTTTTTCTTTATTTATTTTATGTTTTGGATTTTGATAAGTTTAATCTCTTTGATTTTGGATGTTCATTTGGCTGAATTTTAAGGGTTTGTTGTGAGACATTTCACTTCTTAATCTACACAGTGTTTGTTGGAAGCTTTAGGTCTAATCTCGGGCTTTAGTTCTTATTGTATTTGGACTTGGTTTTTTATTTGAGGTTTGGGCTTATTGGCATCTATGATTAATTAATATATAATTGTCACAATTCCCTTAATTCGTTTAGTAGAGACTGTATGCATATGGACTTAGAGGGGTGCTATGGCTCATCACCGTACCTTCTTAATAGGTGACCTAACCCCCAAATCTAGACTTGGTTTTTCACAAACACATCTTTTCCAAATAAGGATTCATACAGGGTTTTCTTTCTTATTTTGTTTTCCCTTTAAAAAAAATTAAAATAAGTGACAACTTTAAGTCTTTTCTAAAAATCATATTTTTCACTAAATGAAAAGTGAGTCTCGTCTTCGAGTGGGAATGACGTGAAAAATGTGAGTCCACAAATATAAATATTATTAAAGTTTGTTAAATATTAAATAACTTCTTACATAAGTCAAAATAATGATTTTGTAAGAAGCAATATTTTTCTAACTTTTTTGAAGTCATAAGTCATTTAACAAATTTGTCAAATAGGCCTGAAGCTCTTATTGAGTTTTCAATAGTTACTCTAAATGGGTTTAAAAAAACTTATTACATAAGCCAAAATAAAAATTTTAAAATAAGTAATATTTTTCTAGTTTTCAGATTAAATTCTTTTTTAAGCCATAAGTGAAAAAAAAAAAAAAAAAACACCGAAATAGACAAAAAAGAATTTTTGGCTTCTTATAAGTCCATTCATATCAAAAGTACAACGAAAAATTAAGGTTGGAAAACTCGAGTAACTATGAGCATGTTTGGGATTTGCTTTAAAAATAGCTTACTGTTCTTAAATAATAATAATAATCCATATTTGAAAACGTGTTTGGTAATTTTTTAACAAAAACAAATTTTTGAGAACTTGTTATGCAAACTTAGTATTTTTTAATAATACATTTTAATTATGTTCACTTATTTTCTAAGAATTGTTTAAAAAATAATTATACCAAAATGGAGAATGATTGAAAATAAAGTGTGTACATGGAACATGATTAAAATTAAGACACTACAAATAAAAGTTATGTTTATGAAACATTTAGAAATATGGAAACCAATTAAGAACATTCTAAGCTCTCAAACAAACTTTTGTTCTAAAAAAAAAAAAAAAAAAAAAAACATTATAGACTGTTTATGAAAATAGTTATCAAAAACTATTTTTTAAGAATTGTTTTGAAAATATTCCATAAAGACATTTTAATAAATCATTTGTTAATAAAAAAAGTTTCTTAAAAATGAAGTAGAATTTTATTAAGCATAATATAAAATTGTTAATAAATCTTCCAATAAGATCTTATATTTCTTCAATTAAAATCTTCAAGGAGTCTTTGGTGATAATTTAGAGAAACATGAGATCAATCTCATGAATTACAACGATGTAATGAGCAATGTGCATGTTCACTCGCGACAAGAGGCTATAAAGATAAAGTTAGAATATATGTATTTTAACATAGTCTAAGGTGGCGTTTGTTTTTTTGGCTTAATTCTAAATAGACTTATATTTAACTTAATACTAAATAATGCTTAATAGTATTAAGTATTAAATTGTTTGTTTTGTTAATATTTTATTTCTATTAAGTATTAAGCTATTTGTTTTTTTATATACTAAAAACCAATATCTTAATATTTTAATGTATTAAAAAAATATAATTTAACGTATTTCTAAAATGTTCAAAATAATAAAATTGTTATAATAAATAATTTATCATTATCATCCTTACAAAAAATAATTAATATATTTATTTTTTATATAATTAAAATAAAATATTTAAACTTAATAATCTAAAAAATAATAGATTGATAAAACCTAAATCAAATTAAAGAAAAAACATAAAAATTCAAGTACATATTTTCAAATATCCAAAAACATGACATTTTATGCTAATATCTAAACATTGCATTTCTTACAATGGTAAAAAGCTAAAAATGACAAATTAATTAAATACTTGAAAGAGTTCATTTGCGATTTGGTATCAGAACTATTGCATGAATTCTTAATCAAATGCTGCGAAAAAAATGCTTGTAGTTGAGTTTTGATTTTGATTTGCATTGTCACTTTCTAATTCCACTTCATTGTCATATTTAGAAAATAATCTATCCGCGATTGAGATTTGTCGAAGAAAATTGTGAATGGAAAAGCATGCCATGACAATTTTTGTTTGAGTAGTAAACAAATAAGGTGTCATTCTCTTCAATATTGGGAAACGCCCCTTAACAACACTAAAAGCAGGTTCAATGACATTTCTTAATCTTGCATGACATTGGTTGAATATCTCCTCTTTTCCTACAACTTTACCATCACTACATAAATCACTCAACTAATAGTGTACATTACGATATGGTGCCATAAAACCTCGAGTGTGTGTGTATGTTGCATCTACTAAATAATATATTTTTGAAAAAAAAAAAATTGAGTTGATTATTATAATGAATAAATACAAATTATATTAAATAAAATGAAAATAAAATATTTACCTAGTGGGGGCATTAGAAAATTATGTTGCGGGTTATGGATAGTTTCTGTCAAGACTCTTGAATCATGAGCTATTCCTTCCCATCCAACAACAACAAACCTAAATATCATGTCAAAATCACAAACTGCCATAACATTCTGAAAACATTCTCCTCTCCCATGACCTTGATAAGGTACTTGTTGATTAGTAGAAATGCATACATGGATAAGAGTTCCATCAATTGCACCAACAACATCCTACATGGTAATAATTCTTTAAAATATAAATAATTATTTTTATGTGAGAATAATACAAATATGATATGAATAATTAGAAATAAAAAAATAATATACCTTAAAAATTTGTCTTAGCCGACGATTGAGATACCATTTGAATTATCATTGAATGATGGAGGAGCAATCATCTCTTTTGAGAAATTCACCATGACCATTAAAACCTCATGGAAATATTTGTGAATTGTTTGACTTGAGTGTTGGAATCTATTCTTAATCAATCGATTCCGAAGATTATGACTAATAGTCATAAGAAACATGGTCATTTTCTCTTCAACATTCAAATGTTTACTGTCAAACTAGGGATGGCAATTGGACGGGTTTTTCCGGGTACCCACCCCGCCTCGCCACTTAATGGGATGAGGTTTAATTTTAATAAACAGGCTTGGGATGGGTTTGAGATTTTTTTAAAAAAATTGGGGCCGGTTCAAGGCCGGTTCGGGTATTGCCATGTCTCGTCCCGCCTCAATTATGTATAAAATTCATTTTTAAAATTAATATAATTTAATTTTTATTTTACTATTTTTAATATATAGATAATAATAAAATATTATTAATAAATTAAGTTATAAAAAATATAATAATTTAATTATTTATAAAACATATTTATTTTAATGTAATTAAAAAATTTAAAAGTAAATTTTTTTTAAAAAAATTAAAATTTAAAAAAAAAGTTAAACGAGGCGGGGTGGGTATGGGAATTTATCATACCCGCCCCATCTTGTTGAATTTTTTAAATGGGACGAGGATGAGAATTATTTTGAATAAATGGGGCAGGGTTGAGATGGGGGCGACCCGTCCCAAACTCGTCCCGTTGCCATCTCTACTGTCAACAAACCATCATTTTTCTCGAAACATGTGACATAGAGAAATAAATCCATGTTTTTCCTTTCACATTAGTTCATAACATGTGCTAGATGAACCATCTAAAATCTCTTGAATGAAAAGTGAACCTGTAAATGATGATGTAGAGACTCGTTTCTTATTAATGGATGAGTCACTTAATAATTAGAGCAACAACACAACCAATCTTTTTTTTTTAAACTCTTGTCACTTCTAACTTTGTATCTTCATCTTCACTTGATGATGATGAACTTGAACTATTTGAGTGATGTGAAGAATTCTCCATAAGAATATCTATTATAAAAAAACAATAGTTATGAAATAAAAACATAACAATATAATCAAATAGTTATAACAATGTATGAGTAACAAATATCCAAAACAAATATCCATAAAATGTAGAGAGAAAGTCTTATAATTGGAAAAGTTTAAATGTATCAAATATCTAAAACAAACAAACCAAATGTACCAAATTACAATAATCATATAAGCCATATACCATATGCATTCCACAAATCTAAAACAAATATTTAAAAAGTTATTTTCGCAAGCTTTGAGTCCATCTCATTCGCTCTTAATCACTTTCCATCTCCACCCACACCTCTTTGTACTTTTTCTTCTCGCAAAACGCATTAATTGCTACATAGTATAATGGATCCTCATAAGTCAAGAGCCTCTTCAAAATCTTCATGCATTCTTTGACTAAGGGTCCTTCAAAATTCTCCAACACATTCATTATTCTATTAATTTCTTCTTGAGTTTGATATTTCTTTCCTTTTTTCTGTTTTTTCTTAGAACCTTCTGCTTCATCATCAGTATTTCTTGGCAAATTCTTATCTTTTTCTAAACTAATTGAAGTTTCGCTAGGCATAGATTTAGAATGTGTTGATGATTCCTCAACCCCAGAAGTATCAATCCTCTAAAGCTCTAATTTTTAGACCTAGTAGCTAACACTCCTCCAAACAATGCCTATAATTCTTCTACATTTGCTAATGGTTTAAAACGGAATTGTTTAGCTTTTGGATATTTCTATTTTACAAGATAAACAACAAATTAGTCATGCATACATATATAAGACAATTATTTTTAAAATTCACTCAAACTCATAAGAAAACTACCTGTAAATATTCTTCTCATTTTTTAACTGGCCAATCAAAAGTTTTGGTTACAAAGTTGTAACCATGTCCTATCATAGTCATCATTTTACTCCAAATGAGATATTGTATTTTCATGTAATCTCACCCATTCTTAAGTTGTTTTAAAGTCACTACAAGAAATAGGACTTTAGGTGATGGTTCCCAACCGTCACCAAATCTTATATATCCGTGACCAAAACTTATTGTCACGGTCTTATGAAACCGTGACTGAGCGTCACAGTATGAGGCATAGCTAAAGGTATTGGTCACGGTTTCCTAAGTGATCGTGACCATATGATTTTTTTTTTTTTTTTTTTTTTTTTTTTTTTTTTTTTTGTGACGGCCATACAAAAACTATGACCAAAAGTTAAGAATACTTTGCTATGTATTTAGTTGATTTAGCCACGGTCAGGTAATAAACCGTGACTATATGTTTAACCTATAATCATGATCAAATAATAAACTGTGATTAAATATACACTTATAGTCATGGGTAAAATTATCAATCGTGACTATATGCAAGCTTATTGTCATGGTCAAGTAAGTTATCGTGACTAAATGTAAACTTATGAATTAATGTAAACTTATGGTCACGGTCAATGCCCTAACCGTGACTAAATGTATGTCTATAATCACGGTTAATAAAATGACTATGACTAAATGTAATCTTATGGTCACGGTTAATCCTTTATCCGTGACTAAATGTATGTCTATGACCACGGTTAATAAAATGACTGTGACTAAATGTAATCTTATGGTCACGGTCAATCCCCTAATTGTGACTAAATGTATCGTATGGTTACGGTTAATTTATTAATCATGACTAAATGTAGGTATATGGTCACGGTAATTAAGTGACCATGACTAATTTTTAGGTCCATTATGACAAAATGTACACTTATGGTCATGACTATTAATGACCGTGACTGAAATTAATCATAGGATGGCCGCCCTATCCCCAAATTTTGGTGACGATTCATTACTGATCGTGACTAAAAGTACACTTATGGTCATAATTTTTTAGTGGCCGTGACTAAAATTTGTTATATTTGGACATTAGTTTTTATAAATTCAAATTTCCCAAACTTGTTATAAACCCAAGCAAACCCATTTTAGACCTGTATATGCAATTAAGCAATTAAAACAATTTCAATATATTACAATCAATTATCCCAAGCTAGTTAAAAACTTATATATCAATATAAGTCATTAAATAAAAAAAACATAATATAACAAAAAAAAAAAAAAAAAAACAAACAAACAAAGAACAAAGAAATTCAAATTTAGTTTTACATTCTAATATAATATAACAAATCAACCAACCAAACATCACATAATAGTCATAGAAAGTAAAAAAAGTTAGGAGAATCTATCATATAAATAAGCAGCATAATCTTCAAAAAAGTTAAGAGAATCTATCATATAAAGATGTAGCAAAAATTTCAAATTTCTACTGCTTTTGCTGAAATTGTTGCATCATTTGCATCATCTGTTCTTGAATTTGTGCTTGCATTTTTCTTTGCATTTCCATCATTTTTTCTTCAAACTCTTCTTTCATTTCTTCTTGTGTCTTCCTTTGAACTTCTATCAACCTCTCTTCAAATGTTTCTTTCACATGTGAGAGTTCCTCTTTCACATTTGAGAGTTCTTCAGTTGCAGTTGTAAACTTTTGTTCTGCAGTTATTAGCATCTCTTGGGCATTTTCAAGTTGTGTTGAAAGAATAGCTTTTGATCGCCTTCTACTAGTAGAACCAAAGACTGATGTTGGAGTAGGACAAAATCCATACCCTCGAACACGACCATGCCTCTCTGGACCCATGACTTGAGTATATATCTCATCTACATATGTAGATGCTACAGATGTAGATGCTCTAGATGATGCAGAAGCAAAAGAAGATGTCCCCTCAAGTTGGGATAGTAATTGTTGAAATTGATCCTGGAATTATAAAAAACAAAAAAAAAAAATTGTTAGACTTTTAAAATAATTTAGTACGTGGCTATGATTGAAATACAAGTGTATAAAATTTATTTACTTCATTACCATAAACTCCTTAGAATGATCATCAACAGGCGTCCCATATTTTTTTTTTGTGTCAGGGCAAACATCACAATTCTATTGGGCTCACTTCGATCCTCTTTCTTTTGTGTCTATTCTTACAAGAAAAACAATTGAGTTATTTATGATGAATTATTTATGTATAAACAAATCATATTAATAATAAATTTCCAACCTGTTCTTATCGAATATGAGCATAACTTTTTGATCCCAATGTATGCTTTATCACTTACTTTGCCCTATTTGCCTTGTTTTTTTTTCTGAGATATCCTACATCAATTAAGAAATAGCAAGTCACCTATATAGGTAATAGAAATATAATAAAAGTTATATACATGAAGTATTAGGTTAGATATAACCATAAATATCACTTTATGTGAATATGAGTATCATAAGATACATTATCAAGAAAAGATCATTATCTTTACCTTGGCCTCAAGTGTACCCCAAAAGTGGATGAGCCACCTCCAATCATCATCCGATAAGTGTGGAGGTCGATGGCACAATCTCTCCTCATTTGTATTATAAGGGTTACAATACTTGGCCTTCATTTTATTTCTATAGTTTCTAAACAAATTTCCACTACATTGAAGAATGTAGTTCTTACATGTTTCTTCTAGTTCATATTTTTCTTGTATTGCATTAAAATGTCATGTATAAATAAGAGGTATCATTTTTAAACAATAACATTATAATTTAGATTGAATAGTAACTAGCATATACCAATACTAAGGCCCAAATCTTTTCTTTCACATCTTCACTAACATGATTCCAATCTTGAACTTGGATGGGTACATTGTGTTGAGATCGCACCAATGTTCCCATATAGCTTGACAATCTTTCTCTTTTTCCATCATAAACAACTTGCCCTTTGGTATTGAATCGTGTAGTTTTTTGTTCCCCAGGTTTCATACTAAGTAAATCTAAGTTATGTATTGGGCCATGTGTCCTCTTTTTGCTAGAGGATGAACCTATTAAGAGTAATAATGAAATTAAAAGAAACATTATTTACTTATCTTATATAAAATTAAACATTAAAAACATATCATTCAAGAAATTAAGCATATGTAAACACATTTATCATATGTAAAGTTAAATATAATCTTCTTAATCATACCAACAACAGAAGGATCTGAAGAATTAGAAGGATTAGAACTACTAGGAGTAGTAGCTGCAACAGGTTGTATGTTTGAGAGTTGTTGTAGATTGTCCAACTCATCTTCTGGAAACACTATCTGTACTCTTCCTCTTTGATATGACATTTTCTACATAATAAAGTAAATTAGTAAAAGTAATACAAAATAAGTTACATAAAAATATGAAATAAATTACAATTTGTATATCTGGTAAGTATATATTTATATACTTACCAATATTATTAGCTACACATCATCTATATCATCATCATGAATAAATTCATTATCTCTTTCAACAATGTTTTCTTATCGTGATAGTAGAACATCCGTTTGGATAGTTTCTCCTGTAATATCATTTCTATCCCAATTGATTAAATCATTCTCGACCAACTCATGCACATCACGTTGACTATGAAGTGTTATAAGCTGTTGATATGGCTCTAGACCATTAGTAGATACTTTCTGATTCATATCATAAACCCCTCGAGATTGTATCTCTACAACGATGTGCTAATTTTCCTCATTTGAATTTTGAACATAGAAGACTTGTTTTGCTTGAGATGCAAGCACAAATGGTTCATCTATGCATATGGTACTAATTCCGTCCCCAATTGGTGTATCTATTTGATTCAGTCCTCAGATGGAAGTTATCAACAAAATTTATAAACCTAATTCACCATACACTAAGGTAGCACTAGCTAGCATAGTATAGTGGCTCTAGGATTGTCCACAGGGATGGGTTTTCATAGTGCACGTGACATTAATTCAAAAACTGAAATAGTGCTTTTCCTTAAAAAGTTAGCTTTAAAAGAAAACATAATTTTGGGTGAAAAAGATTGATTTTAAGTTAACCGAAAATAGTAATGGAGATTAATTACAAAGAAAAGGTTTCTTGGAGTTTTAGGTTACTATGTTCAGGTTCCTTAGGCAAAGGGGGAGATTCTAGATCTTTTCCTCGCGTTGGGGATAATATCATAAATGATGGATATCTCCCGAACCGGTGTGTATTTAGCAAATAAGATTTGATCCAACTGGTTCATGAAAAACTGTAGTTGCTTCCCTTTAATGGTTTTAAACGCCAAAGCCCTCTCACTGAATCATCTTCCAATGGCTCATAAATGATAACTACTAGACTACCATGGAGTTCATAGAGTCTGCTAAGCTTACCAAGTATTGGCCATTCAAGGTAATTCTTAACCTTGGAATATCCGTCAAAGGCTCGTAAATGATAACTACTAAACTACCATGGAGTTCATAGAGTCTGCTAAGCTTACCAAGTATGGACCATTCTAGATAATCCTACCTATAAACCACCTTCTAGAGGCTCGTAAATGATAACTACAAGACACTCATGGAGTCCGTTAAGCTTACCACTTATTGGCCCAGGTGATTTTAAGGAATTTTAAGTTAAATAAAAAGAAACAAAAATCATTAACGGGTAACAACTCTTCTCATTTTAAGCAAGGAAAACTCCCACCTTTGTATCCGAATCCTTTACCTAGCTTTTCTCAATCCAAGAAACGAAAAGCCTAGCCACTCATCCTCTGGGAAAACATCCTCAGAGGCTGTTTAGCTAGAAAGAAAATGAAAGACAAAATGAGAAGGTAAGGCAGAGCAAGGCTTTGTATTTTTCTAAGAGAATTTACGAGTGTAAAAACTATTATGATATATTGATCAAATCTCCGTCCGATAATATTTACAAACGATGCAAAAGAATATATAAAGAGGTTTTTCCAACCTTCCTAACTAAGCAAACCTATCATTGGCTGATTACAAGGAGAGAAAAGGTAATTACACAAAATATCTTAAGATAAAATCTAACGGAGTCGGTGAAAAATATCTGAAAATTGCACAGGAGGATTTTCGCAATGAGGTTGTGAAAATTCACTTTCTTAAGCCTTAGTTTCACAAGGGGGTTGCGAAACTTCTTTTGGCATTTCGCAAGGCTACGAAAATTTCGTAATGCCTTTGCGAAATTCATTTTTTCACTCTTTTGGTTTCGCAGGCTTGCGAAACTTCTTTGGCATTTCGCAATGGGGTTGCAAAATTGCTGGACGTTAGATTGCTCTTCTGACTCTCTTCCTTGCATACTTGATTGATTTGGCAAAGGCTATGAAGCTCTCCAAAACTTGGATTCTTCACGTATTTGAGCTTCAACTTGCTTTGCCATTGACTGTACAGAATTCTCCCTCATTCTTAGCTCGCTTCAATGATAAAAAAGCTACTAAAACACCAAAACTTGCCAAAAATGATTAGAAACACTTACAAGGGTCTTTAATGTGCCAATTGAATTAAAAGGTAATAAATACTACTCAAAAGTGTTTAAAAGAGTTTATTTTAGGCTATGGAAAGGCACTTTTTGAGTAGTAATCAGGTACGTTCAAAATTCAAACACGTGAACCCATATTCATCATGCTTTATTCCCCTTCCATTATTGATTACATCCCACCAGTCACACTTGAATAAAATAACTCCATTTCCACCAAGGTAATGATACTCAATTACATCAGTTAGCACACCATAGTAAGAAACATGACCAGGAATTGGGTTCTTATCTCTTGCACTTGCAAAGCTTGATACTTTTATAGTCACAACAACTCCATTATTTTGAGTTTTTTTCCCTTTTCTCGTTCTCTTGTGTGAAATCTAAACTCATTAATGATGTATCCTTTATAACATGTAACTGATATACTTCGTCCACGAGACAATGATAGTATGTGTTCAGAAATTGGACCTTCATGTCGCATTTGTATAATCTATAGATTCAAATATAAGATGTTAATACATACATGTGTATTAGATAATAGAATAATTTATGTAGTGAATGAACTTACACGTTCTTCAAACCAACTAGAGACACCACAAACAACACACTCATTTGCATTTGCATGCTCTTTTGAATACAACATGCAATCTGAGGGGCATGCATCAATCTTGATATAATGAAGGCCAAGGTCATGAAGTATTTTTTTTGCTTCATAATAGTTGTTTGGCAATGTCTCACCCTCAAGAAATGCCTCATTCAACAATTCAAGCAACATTATAAAGGACTTATTGCTTCATTTATTAAGACACTTCATATGAAATAATCTTATGATAAAAGACAACTTTGTGAATTTTTTATACCCTGGATGTAGTTCCTACTCTGCTTCTCTTAACAAATTATAAAATTTGTTTGCAACCTCATTTGGTTTTTCAAAGTCCTCATGCACATGTAGACTTCTTTCAGATTCTTCATTTGGCATTAGCATTCCAAATGCATCATTTAACATTTCTTGCATCTCATCATGCATATCAAACTCATTAGTGCTAGTATTTGTAGGTTCGCAAAACTCATATTCCCTATGCATCAACCATCGCACATAATTTATAGCTATCCCATTGTCCAACAAATGGTCATACATGATTTCTCGCTTTTGCATAAGACAATTATTGCAACGAATGCAAGGACATGAGAGCATTTCTTTTCCAGGTGCATTGCTAAAGGCAAAGTCTAAGAACTCCAAAACTCCTTTATGATATTCACTACTTACTCTTGATTTCTGGATCCAACTCTTATCTATTGACATTTTTCTCGTACTTCCGCAAATTAAACCCTTTAGTCACATAACAATGAATCTTCATATCAACTTATAATGAATGTGATATGCTTTTTATCATCTCAAATTCCTATATTTGGTAGTGGTTCCTATCCCATTTGGAAATACATAATCCGTATGAATCAATCACTAACATGCTTAGTTTCATTTTGATAAAATTTTGTCAGCATTTTCCCATAGTTCTCCAAGTACACGAATTGGCTAAGGTATAAACATACTATTAGTTAGCTTAACTAAGCTGCTAACAATATGTCACCTTCTCCAAATATGCACCCAGAGAACAAGGGGAATCACTGTCAAAACTTATCAATATGCTAAAGCCTAGGCGTGTGATTTCATAGATATCATGTATTTCCAAACTGTCCAAACGGACAATTCAAGCATCATTTGCAGACAATTCTTCCAATCATATACAAAACATATAGGTTGAAAACTTGAATACGACCACAATAAATAATCATATCCATAATTCTACAACTTATATGTTTTTAGCATATGATAAAAGAGACAATCGTCAAGCAAGGATACTTGAACGGGATTTCTAGGGTTTTCTAAAATAAAAATGAGTAAATGATAAAATTAATGGCAAAAAATATTAGAAAAGAAATAGATAAAAACACACAATGAGATTAACACATTCTATAATGTATAGAAATGAATTAGTAATATTTCTATTACATAAAATCAACGAGGGTTAGTTCACAGATAACAATAATAAAATATAAAATCATAGATAAGGCTTCACAATAGATGCAACATATGCATATCTTATTTCATGAAGTAACGAAAGGGTAAGGTATGAATAAGATGAAACAAAATACAATAAACATGCTTAAAAATTCAAAATTGGCTAACAAGTATGCATTCTAAAAAATTAGTCTAAATAAAATACCAAATAAGAAATTATAATCCTAAGTGTGAACAAAATTAAAATTTGGACTTAAAATCCTAATTCTTTATTACACCCCAAGTAGTTTCAGGAATCAATATTATATTTTGGAATTATTCTTTTTTTTTCCAATAATTTTGATTTAAAATTGAATTGTGAAAAGTGTACAAAGTTATAAGTATTTTCAAATTTTCAATATGCACAAACTTGTAAGTATTTGGAAATTTCATAATTTTCTAATTTGGATACAAAACTAATTTTTTCTAAATATTCCTATTTGTAGACCCCTTCAAAAACCAACGGCTTTTCTTTTGTTTTTTACCACCTAGGGAAAAGATGGAAATCTCATTTTAGAGTGGGGGCCGACTTTGGAGATAAAGGAGCAGCATGGGACGTGTGGAGGAGGATGTGACCATTGCAATGGCGGTGGTTGGAGTTTCAGAAGGTGATGACAGGAGTAGTGGAACAGGTAGTGGCTTGCGGGGAGAAGACAAAAATAAAGGTGGAGATAGCTTGGGGAGCAAGCTGGAGGAGGGGGGACAGAGAGTTTTTTTTGGTTGGTTTGGAGAGCAAGCTGCCAGGGGGGTAGTTAGCGGAACACAAGAGTAGCTTGAGAGAAAACAAGATTGAGAGAGAATGAGAGAGAAAGGGAGGTGTGTTCATGGAGACATGAGAGAGTTTTGAACTAGAGAAGAGAGTCTTTACAGAGGAAACGAAGAACAAAGGAAGGCGGTTGTTGCATATCATTAGGTAAAGCTACCTCGAGCTTGATATGCTTCCGTTTCTAAATGTTCTGCTTCACTATTTGATGATTTCTAAGCATTGTTTGTTGTTTGTTTGGTTGAACATATTTATTTGTATATAATGCTCTGTTTTGTTCTCTCTCATACTCTTGATATTTTCCCCTGTAAATGGCTAGATCCTCCTTTGGGTTTGATGTTTGATAGTTATATTGAGGATTTCCAATTCATCCCACCTGTTTTGAGTCCATGGATCGATCTAGAGATGTGGCTTTATTGGGTTTCTATTTTTCATGATTGTTGTCTTCCTCCATTGTCTATTTTTCTTTCACTATTTGTTTTTGCCCAAAGAGACTCCAGATTCTTGGTAACTGCTCCACCAACGTTTTGTATGGGTTAAGATTTTTGGGAGGACAAAAATGGGTAAGCTCTGTGCTAGAGGAGGCTCACGATTAGAGACTTTGTGATTTCCGTTGAGGCTCACATCAAGGAGGTAGATACCTTTTATTTGATCACTAAAATATGGTGGCTACAATGGCTGGGGTATGTGAACCAAGGCCCGACAAATAACACGAACGTATCCTCTTTGTCAGAGTATTGTGATGCAGCTAGTTCTAATGTTGTGAAGAGGCCTTATGTTATTGATAATTCTGACTTGGTGTATGGCATGATATCTGAGGTTCACGATGGGAATGGAGCATCACGATTGAGAGAGGGGCAATAATGGCAGTTGCAGTTCTTGTTATGGTCCTCATCATTTCTATACACCCCATCGCCTTCACCCACAACTTCAACTCACCATATCTATGTCTCCATCCTTCAATATTCATATCCATTCATCTCCTTACCTCATACCACCTTCCAACACCCATTAACCCCACCACCCTACCACCCTTTATGCTCACCTCCTCATACCCGTTTCCATACCACATACCACTAATTCTTCCAATACCCATCATGCCTATCACCACCTTTCTCTCTTTATATTTTCATGTCCACTGCCTACTTCTTCAAACCCATTTCCCTCACATTGGCATGGTCACTCTAACCTCTATACCCACCCTTCATGTCTCCATGCACATCACCATTTTTCCATACCCATGTGACCAATCTTTCTCACTTTCTCTCACTACCCGTGGCTATGCTTCACACCCATCCCATGCACATGGCCACCCTTATGCCTATCATACCCCCCATACGTATACCTATTTAACCACATGCCCATCACCACCTTTTCTCTCTCTACACCACATACTCATTTTCTTTGAACACCCATAAGACCCATCTCTCCCCTCAAAACTCATTCTTTTAGCTTATTTCCACCCTTCCTCACATACATGAACCTTGTATGCTTTGTTAGCCGTCACCACATCCCACATCTTCACCCTCTATTCCACCAATGGAAACTCCATGAGCATGGCAGTGAGAATGGCGGATAGGTAAGAAGGTGGCAGCATTGTGGTGTTTGTTTTTCATAAAAAAATGGGTTTGTGGTGCTCTCGGGAAGTGCATGGTGGGTATGTTAGAGACTTGCATGAAAAGTGGGTTTGGATGACATTATTGTAATATGGGAAGTATTCTTGTGGCATTCTTTGGTATGTTGGCAGCATAGGGAATAGGTTGGTTGCCACTTTGAACATGTGGAGGAGTCTTGCAAATGAGGATCACCACAAGCCTTTTTTTTTTTTTTACTATTTCTTTATATTTTGATATTATAATAATTTTCTAACATTTCAATTTCCGAAATTTAGTTTTTTTAAATTCCATTCTCAAAATAATTTTTCAAGATTTCATTTTTTAAATTTAATTTTCCAAAATACCCTTCTCAAACAATCTTCCAAAAGTCTAATTTCCAAATTCAATTTTTAAAAAATTTCTATTTTCCAAAATTCCAATTTTCACATTTATTTATTTAATCATTATTATTTTTATTATTATTATTTTATTCATTTATTTATTTATTTTTAAAATTCCATCTTTAAACAATTCTTCGAAATTCCGACTTCCAAATTTAATTTCCAATTTCAAAAATTCCAATATTCACATTCATTTATTTAATTATTTTTTTTGTTATTATTATTTTATTTATTTATTTTTAAAATTCCATCTTAAGATAAATCTTCCAAAAATTCCAATTTCCAAATTCAATTTTTCATGCCATCTTCGAATAATTTACCAAAATTCCAATTTGCAGGTTTAATTTTTTTAAGAAATCTTATTCCCAAATAATTTTTCCAAGTTCCAATTTTCATGACTTCCAGTTTCAAATTATTCTGAAATTCCAATTCTTGAATTTAATTCTCAAGACTCCAATTTTCAAATAAATTTCAAAAATCTAGTTTTCTCTCGAACGATTTTAATTCCACTCCGGTTGTCAAATAATCTTCTGTTTCTCTTGATTTTACATAAGCATGAATGCAATTTTCATAATTCCAGAATAATGGAATTTGTGAGACTGATTCGTGCAATATCGATTGGGTTTTGGTGGGACCCAACATATGTGATTTTCTCATCGATTGATTGATTGTTATGTTTGATTGGCTTGCCTCACTCTATGACCTGCATGCGAGTATTCTGTATTTGTGCACTAATCTTGTCTCTTATGATAGCACTCAACTTGTGACTAAGGTACGCCCCGTGCCCGATTATGTTTATTGATTTATTTGTTATCATGCGTGCTTTGCTTTCGCACATTTGATCCCTGTTTGGTATCCATGTCTAATCAATCAATTGCCATGATAGCTTCATCTTATTAGTAGAGACCCATTTTAGGGGCTTAGAGGGGTACTATGGTTTTTACCGTACTTTCCCGATAAGTAACCTGACCCCCGAGCTCAGGCTTGGTTCTTACAGACCACCTTTTCGAAATAAGGAGTCACGCTTAGGGTTTTCTTTCTTATTTTGTATACCCTTTTAAAAATGAAACAAAAATAAGTGGCGACTCCAAGTCATTTTCTAAACAATAAATCATTTTTCAAATAAAAAGTGAGTTTCGCCATCGAGTGGGAACGCATCGAGCAAAATGTGGGGTCCACACTATTCTTTTTCTAGAATAGGTTTGATATTGTTTTTTTTTTTAAATAAAAAATGGTTTTTGTTGAGAAGTTGTTTTGGAAGTAGGATATTATTTGAGAGCATATTTAATTAAAAATATTATATAAGTTTACTACCTTTAAACTTTAAAAACTAATTACTTTATTTTAAATAAAAAAAAAAAAGACACAACTTATAAATTAAATCATAAAAAGAAAGATATAAATTTGAGAATAGATTTTACTTGTATCACTTTTAAATTTTTTTTTTTTTATTTTTTACTTTTGACAATAATTAAAAAGGTAAATATTTCACTAAAGTCAACCATCATATGCTAATTAAAAAAAAAAAATTAATCTTGAAGGTATTAATTAAATAAGCTTCTTCTTTTTTAAAAAAAAAAAATTAACATCAAATATAAACTTTGAAAGACTTATCTTAAAAAATTAATAATTTTTTAAAAACAATTTAAAAAAATTAAGGTAGAAAATCATTTTTACTGAAACTTATATAATATTTGGTTGCTTTGAGTTAAGATAGATGCCCATGGGTGAAACTACTACTTCTGCATGCCTTTCCTAATGGTTGATTTTACTTTGGGTCTGAGCATGGTAGGACAAAAGGGTAGTCTTATATCACCTATGGTTTAATTAATAGTTCTTAAATTATATTTGGGAATTCAAAGATTAAAAAAATTATTTTCTCCACCTATTTTTCATGAAGGTACTATATATATATACAATATATATTTTTCTAGAAAAAAAGTGTTCCTATATATATGAAAATTTTTGGTTCATTAGTTCATCAAAATAATAATAACTAACAAACAAATGTCCTATGTTCTAAGTTTCTAATTTATATGTTTTTTATTTTTTACACACCCTATATTTTGAGGCGTTTTATACTTCATTTCCTAACTGTTCACAATTCGTAATGTATATTTAAAGTGATTTAGTTGAAACTCTAATTTCTAATGCATAACCTTAAAATGACAATAAATTTACCATATCTTTACGTGTTCTTGGAGGTGTAAATTGAGATATAATCTCCTTATCTATTAAATAAGTTTAAATTCATAAAAATAAATATAATATCATAAAAATAAAAATTAGATTTAAAATTAATAAATTATTTTTATATCATATTTAAAATTTATTTCATATATATATATATATATATATATATATATATATATATATATATTTAGATGTAAAGATTAAATAATTTTAAAATATATAAATTTATTATTAATTTTATTTTTTTTTTCCCTCTTTCCTATTAAAAAAATACTTTTGAAGAACCAAATATAGCTATTGTTTCTCAACAATATCATAAGTTTGGTCCAACCCAAGTTTCTAGGTTACCATGGCTTTCATTGGGAGTTTAGAATAGCTACAGTATATGGGCTGGGCTATAACTAGAGGCCCAATGATTTTTTATCTACTAGACATTCATGAAGAAATATTTTCATCTATTGTGAAGATGACTTCATCATAATTGTTCTAGGATTAATTGTTTGTTTGGATTTGGAAGTTAAACAACTTGATGTAAAGACTGAATGTCTCTGGATTATGAAGTTTTTCTAGGTCTTTCAACTCAATTACTTGGTTGAATGAACTAAAACAATAACTAGACCCAAAAAAAAACCCAATAGCAAGTTTTCTCTGGATTTCCAAACCTGATGAAATCAAACCAGTACCTGTATTAACCTTATCAGCATGACACAAAACAATCACAAAAGAAAACACACATAAAAAATTAAATTATCAACTTAAATTCAAATTTTCTTTCTTTTACTTCTTTTATCAGCCACCCAATAGAGCATGGGACACAAAATTAGAGTTCTAAATCGCAAGATCATGCAAAATTTTGGATTTCCAAATTCAGGATCCAAATTACAACCTTTCAAATTCATGCTAAACAATTGTGGAACTCATAAAACTTCCAACATTTATGAATTGCAGCATTGCAAAGATAATAATGCTCACTACATTCACCATTTGTGTATTAAATATGGAAATGACTACTATGATGTGATCATTGTTCCTTTCTGTTTTGCCTTGATCATTTCTTTCCTTCAAATAAATACTACCCATCAGCTAATGAGAATTTTCTTACTTATTGATGTAACTATGAGAAACTCATACAATGTACCAAACCAATCAAACATTTCTCCTAATAAATAAGCTCAAACTAACAAAATAGAACAAGACATACGCATTCAAAGTAAGATAGGCCATCAGAGTTAAAGAAAATTACTAACTTAGAATTCATTAAAAGGGTTATGAAAACCCAACAAACTAACAAGTCACAATCACATTCAAAAGAATAAGGAAGAAAAACACATGAAAGCACCAATTAACTTCCATAAATAAAGAAACAAGAATAAAAAGGGAAAAGAGAACTCACTGTCAGCAGCAGAGGTCTTAAGCTATTCAAGAGCAGAGATGTTAGAAGACGTTGAAAGACACTGTTCAAGAGAACTCACAGTAACCCCGCCTCTTTCCCGTATTTTCTCAAAAACCAAATAGACATCAAATTAAAGAAAATAAAAACTAGGATTTAATATGAGAGGAACTTACCAATTCTTTATTTGTAGAAGATGCAACGTAAGAAATATAGAGGCCCCTTGATTTTATGGTTGGATTTAGGGTTTTAGAAGACCAAGGTTTTTTTTTAAGAGAAAAAGAAGGCGATTTCAGGTTATTGAAAAGTTCGTAATTGGGAAATTTGAGGAAAAAATCGTGACGGAAATAAAGAAAAAATAAAAATTTGCAAAAATTATTATTATTTGTCTATTTATTTATTTAAAATGTTTTTATTTAGATATCAAATAATTTATTTAATTATATTTATTAAATATAAAAATAATTATATTTAATTTTAAAATAAAAATACCCGTTGATATCTAGTGCACCACTCAAGGCAAATTTGTCGTCTGTATAACCCATCAATTAGTGGGAGAATAAATACATAAAATTTAAGCTCATGATTATACCATATAAAATTTAATTAATTATTTTTAAATTACAAAGATAATTGATGGCATAAAAGTCTAACAAAAAAAATCTAATTGTCAAAAATATAAAAATTATTTAAGCTCATTTAATTATTTAAAAATTACTTAACTTGTTTAATTTTGAAAGTTTTTCAAGTTTTAAAATTTTTAAAATTATCAAGCTTTTAAAATTTAAAATTAATTTTGAAAGTTCAATATTTTACTCAAAGTGTTATTTTAAAATTTTTATTAAGTTTTATCAAGTTTTTGAAGTTTTAAAATTATCAAGTTTAAAATTTAAAAAAGTTTATATTAGAAATTTATCAAGTTTTATATTTAAAAATTTTTATTTTAAATTTTTTATGAAGTTTTAAAATTTTAAATTTTATGATTATATATGAGAAATTTATCAAGTTTTATATTTTAAAATTATTATTTTCAAAGTTTTATTTTTAAAATTTTATCAAGTTTTATCAAGCTTATCAAGTTTTAAAATTTTAAAATTTTATATCACAAATTTATCAAGTTCTATGTTTTAAAATTTTAATAGTTAACTAAAATATTACTCTTGTTACATGTTTAGTAAATTTAAGTTTACTAAAAAAAGAAGTAACTACAATTTAATAAAATCTTCTTATAATAACTCGTCTTATTATCATCCTAATTAAAAAAACATATCAATGGCCAACCAAATTCTTAATGTCTTTATATAAAACCTATTATTAACAATATAAAACCTATTATGATTAACCTATTACAATAAGTCATCTAAGAAAGGATGGGTGGTATGCCTCTTTGAAGGCTATGAATCAAAGATAAATTGATCTCAATGAATGAATTTTAATGATTAAGGAATTTTTTTTAGGGAAATTTGAAATTTAAAATTCAGTATATATTTTTTTTTCACCCTAAGATGCATTTCTTTTTTATATAGGGTTTGTAATCCTAGAAGTTCTAGGGAGAACTAGTTTACAAATGGTATTAGCCCAAGCCACGACATGGGAGTCTAGGTGAGTGTTTTAAGTGGCTTTGCAATTCCATGGGACAATCTTCCCTCACACCTTAAAATACCTAAAAAGCCCCTATAAAAAAATTATTTTCCTTATAAATCAAACAAACGGAGTGTTCAAATTCATATTTATTATCATTATTTTAGGTTGACTTTTCAAATTCCCTCCATTTGTTTCCTATTATAATTATTATTGTTCAATCAATCAATCTATTAACTTTTTCATATTCACAAGATTAAAAAGACCCTAAAAAAAATTAATTTCCTTCTCAATCAAACAAACAAAGTGTCTCTTTGTTCTTACTTTTTCAATTCATATACATTGGTTTCCTAATATAATAATCAGCATTCAATCGTGATTGTCATGGGTTGACTTTTCAAATTCCCTTCAACTCTTTATTTACTTATATATTTACCTTATATTGATTAACTGATTGCATTTTCTTTCACTTATCTATTGATCTTAATTGTTAATAGTAAAATTTAGTTATCACTTTTATTGATACTTTAAATACAATAAAAATTATTTATCATATGTAAAATCAAATTTATTTTTTAATTTGCTAACTCACTTGCATTTAAACTTTTTATCAAATAATATCAAATTGAACCATCATATTTTTAAACTAATATATTAAATTTTATTTTACTTCTTATTAAAACATTAATCATAACAAGGAAATTAAATAATTTTAACTAAAGAAAAATAGGCAACGCACTAATTTATTTCTTAACTTAAAATAATAATAATAATAATAATAATATAACTTTAAACTTTTTATAATTAATAAGAACTATTATTATTACTATTAATGATAATTTCTATGATATATAATATTTTCTAAAAAATTATAATAGGTAATCCAAAAAGGGTTTAAAATAAATTATAGACTTTGGTCACAATTGTGTGAACCCTGTGACCATAGGTTCAAAATATTTAAAATAAACCTCTATGCATTTGGTCACAGTCAATGTGAAATTTGTGACTATAAGTTCCCATACAGTCACAGTCAATCAATGGCGTGACTAAAAGTCACAAAATATATATATATATATATATATATATAGTGACGGTTTCATAAAAAATTATGACTAAAACATCATTTATTACAGTTTTTGTCACAAATGATAAAATTACCGTAACTAAAATTATTGGCGCCAAAATTTCCCTCCCTAAATTTACAAATAGTCACAATTTCAAATAAATCCGTCACTAAAATACCCTCTCATCAATCCTTTTAGTGACGGTTGGTAAAATCACCGTGACTAAACATGTTTTTTTTTACCCTAAATTGATTAACACATATAGTCACAATTATACCGTGGTCGTGACAAAATAATACCTTTAGTCACGATATTTGTGGCCGTGACTAAAAGTTCGTCATTAAAAACCTATTTTTTTGTAGTGAGTATAGCGTTTTCCAAGTAACTTCTCCAACTCTTCAGCAATTTGAGGCCAAGAACTAGACTTTAAACCTCCACCTGATCTAAAGTCTTTGTTTGCCCCTTGAAGACAAAGATTAATAAAGTGCTTTCTTTGGATGGGGTCAGTCTAATTTGCCTTACTAATTTAAACATTTTGACTCATTACTATACAAAAAACCAACCAACATTAATGATTAATTTTCAATTTTTTTTTTAAATGTCTAGTAGCATTTTGCATATATATCTAGTGTGTGGATTTAAAAATTAAATTCAAATAGTAGCATTAAATTAGAGACAATAAATATATAGTTTGGATGATGGAAGAATAGACAACAAATATCAATCCATTCACATGTAACCATTCTATGTAGAGAATGAATTCATCTAGCACAAGAAGAATTAAAACCCAAATTATGCCAACAACACCTAAAGACAATTTAGAAAAATTGTCCAAAGTCCCTTAAGATGATTTTTTCTAAAGCACCCAAATATGGACATGCACAGAGAGGAAGGTGGGAAACATAATTTTTTTTTTTTCATTTCTAAAATTATTGCACAAAAACCCTCACAAGCATTCAAAGGAGTTAATGAGAGTGTTTGACCAAAAAGATTTTTTAAATATCTAATCAAACATGTATGCAATAGCAGTCCTATGTCTAATTAAATAGGTTCTCAAACATAAGAACAAGTTATGAAGGAAAGAAAAGGAATTATGGATATCCAGCTACTTAATATCAATGACAAAATAGCCTTAACACCATTAAATGAACAGGAATTCTGGCATGGTAATAATGTAAATTGTATATTGGTCTATTGGTTGCCACACTTGTACATGTGAAACTCTTTTTATTTTTCTCCAGAAATTGGGTTAGCATGTAAAACTCCTGGCTTCTTCATTCCTTGGACTAGCTTTTTAAGTTGCTTATGAATGTATCTTAAATGAATTATACAAAAGAAAATTTGGAATCTATCTTTTTAGCAATAAACGAGAAGCAAATGAATACACACACACACACACATATATATATATATACACATATATATATATGTTAGTTACTTAATCTTAAACCAGGTCCTAGTGATATAAGCAAAACCAAAATCACCTAATTTTATGCAGACTTCCCAAACCTCTGGCATGATTTTAGTAGTTTTCCAAAGAGTTAGATTGCAAGGATGGATGAAATCAAAGGCTGAAACATTTAATGGGTTATGTCCTAATTTGTGATTAATAGAAAAAACATAAGTAGGAAGTAAAAAAAGAAGGCACTGGAAATAATCAAGCTCCACAGAGAAGACAAATTTGATAGTCCATACACTTAGATTTACCGTGTAGGAGATTCTGTTGCTTCTCAATCTATAGAAATGCCTATTACAAAAGTTTTTGAGGCATTAAAAGATGATAGTTAGGTGGTTTAGACAAGACTATTTTAGTTTAGATAAAATTTGCAAGCAGGTTGAGGAATGGAGTTAAGTCAAACTGCAAATTTCAACAAGATTTGAGGATTACTTGCAAGAATATTGCAATTAAAACTCAAATCTGGTGATAAGGAAAAATGAGGTGTGAGAGAATTCAATTGTAATTTACCTACGAAAAGTCTAACCACAAAAAGACATTTTACTTTTTCTAATATTAAAACAATAAAATATGATTTCTTACTATTGATACTCTGCTAAATTGATTCAAACGTTACAGGATCAAATATCTCAAATACTAGAAGAAGTTTATCAAGAAAACTGTGAATTTTAGCAATAGATAAAATTCTGAGGTAATTAATATACTATTATGAATTACAAGATACATTGCCACAAATATATCAACATCTTTTTGTATGTATACATGTAGCAGCAGTTGTACATTCCATACTACCCCATATAAAAGATTGTCTATTGATGCTCTTATTAATAATCACCCATCGTCAAAACATTCTATAATATAGTAATACATTATTTAGTGACAGTATATGTTGAAGATGTGAAAATGCATTTATGGCAATGTAAATCATAAAAAAGACACACCTGTTTTGCTGCAAGTAAGGCTGCACAGGACTCCAGGTTAATAACTGCTAATTGTCCTCCCTGAAACCAAATAATACAGGAGACAAGTTAGTTGTCACAACCAGAAGATAGCTAAGCTGGGATTAATCATATTATGGTATATCAGCCAGGATAACTATATCTCATATTTTTAATTAAAAGAAGATGATAAAATTTAATGTTCCAGCAAACCTAAATGGTGATCAACAAATAAAGCCAAGCAGAAGATGACCAAATCTATGGTGCAGTAATTGACATCTAAAGAAAATCTACCCTAGTAAAGTTTTAGAAAAGATAACATATGATTAAGCAAGTGAACATTATTTAGTAACTTGGTTATGATCTAGTTTAATGTGCCACAAGCACATTTGTATTAGACAGCAAGAAATATTAGAAAATTTGCATATTTTATTATTAGACCTAAAATAAGTTGATAGATGGCAAAATAATTTGTCAATTCACAACATGTGACTCTCACTAAGTAGAATGTGGCATAAAAAGTAAATTAGTAGAGAAAATTTGACAAGAAGAATTAAGATGTGCCCCATGCATGGGGTGTCTAGACAATGATCCTCTGTCCAAGGTATTTCAAGGATACAACCTTGTGAAGAGCATTAATGATGCATTTTTCTATCTAGGGAGCCTCAGATGTGCCAATATATGACAACCTCATGATGACTCTATCCTACCTTTTACTATATTAACTAGATATCACTCTTCTAGATAATATTTGGGACCTCGGCTAAATGGGTAACTCTTTAGTGTTCCTAGGCTATTTTTTCATATCCAAAAAATGGATATGAAAAACTATTACACTTTGAGACCTGCAAGTGACAAAGGCAATAAATGCTTAATGAGAGCATGGTCCATGCATTGGAATCATAATGCTGAAAGTCAAATACCAGAATTTCTATTTGCATCTCGAACTTGATAAATCATAAACAGGATTCAACAAAATCCAATGATGCCTCCAGTGTTATAATCAAGGGAGATCATACATAATCTTTCATCAAATTACATGCCCACTTTGTAAATTCAGGCTTCAGAAAGCCTTCTACATCAGCATTAGAACCAAGGCTTGAATAATTCCATTATCCAACTGAATCTGCATCATTGGTTCACTACTTGAGGGTGTTTTGGCTCACCCCTATGGCTTAGTTAGATAAGCCTTTTTGTAAAATTCTCTTTATTTAATTACTAAGCATCTGATTTTTCACTTAGACACAAATATCTCTCTTAGGTTAGGAGACAATATCTATGATAATTTCTAGTTCTCACACTATTGGCCTAACCGGGCTACGCTAAGTACCTAGCTTACCATTGCTGATTGTTACAACAAACTGACAGATAGGACTATAGGACAGTACTCATCTATCTTGATTTTAACAGTAAAATAAGCAAATAAAAAAATTTAATAGTAAAATAAGAAAATAAAAGAAAACAATGATTACATTCATTTCGGTTATATAATGGATCGGTTTTAAATGCTAAAATTATTATGAAACAGATGAAGCTACCTAAACATTTAAACCCCATGTATATTTTTATGGTTCCTTAGGAAGAAAATTCCACCTCAATTAAGCTAAATAGTATTAGGCACAGTTTAGTATAGGATATCATCAAAATATGCAATCTAGCATTCTCTTGGGAACCAAAGCAAGCATTAGAGGATAAAAAGAAAATCCATATCATATACCATAGTTCCAGTGCCTTTATCTGAAAACCCCAAACCATATTCTACCTTTCCAAAGCCTTGATCAAAAAACCCCAAATCATATTCTAAGATGCCTTGCATGGGCACATGGATATCAAGTGGTTGAATTACAAACAAACCCTACATATGAGACTAGTGCACAATAGGCTCATTCATCAAATTAGTTTCTCCCTTGTTGAAATCAATTAGGGCCTGTTTGGTTGTTGTTTTCAAGAACTGTTTTCTGTTCTTGAAAACAAAAAACACTGAAAATGTGTTTGGGAAAGGGAGTGATTGTTTTTGGTGTTTTCCGTGTTCTCGAGAAGCCTCATTTCAGAGAACAAAAAAAAGTTGTTTTAGTTGTTTTCTTCATTATTAAAGGAAGAGTTGTTTTCTATGTTTTTTTTCTCATGTTTTTTGTGTTTCCCTACATGTGTTTCTCCTTCAACAAGCAAGAAATGAAAGTCATGGAGGATGAAGACGGCAGCCATGTTAGCTGACTATGGTGGTCTTGGCGTGAGTGAATGGTTGTGGGTGTGAAAGACGTCGGTGAGTCCGATGGTGGTCTGGTACGACTCGACCGAGTCCTACCCACCTTGACACTGATCGCACCAAGTCCGATTCCAGGTATGACCAATCCGATTATGAGATTCTCAAATCCCAATTTCAAACCATCAATCTTGTCCGCCATGGAGATTAAAGAAGAAGAAGAAGAACTATTCCTATTTAACCCAACCGTTACCTCTCTATTAAGATGAGAGATCAGGGGATGAGGGCTCTCTTACCTCACTACAATTGACGAACCACGAGAGCTTTAATGCCAGTGGATGGTGACTCATCATCGCCGATGCCAGGACTGAACTTAAGATTCTTCTTCAGCTTCGACGACCCTTGACTGTGATTGGGATTTGGGGGAGAGCTTTGGGTTTGGGGATTTGTCGGTGGTTGTTGGGATAAGGAAAACCATATTTGGTAAAGTTGTAATTTTATAATTTATAATGCAACATCAAATTTAATATTTGGTAATTTATATGTAGCATCAAATTTAATATTTGGTAAAGTAATATTTAGTAATTGATAATTTATACATTATCAAAAAACTTGTAAATTTTATAATTTATATGCAACATCAAATTTAATATTTGGTAATTTATATGCAATATCATATTTAATAAATAATAACATGGTTTGTATAAGATACATTTACATGTTGATCAACTTCTGATATGTATTTATATGGTAAATAGATTATATTTACATTTGAATCATTTTTAATTTATTATATCATGTAATTTTTTTTATCTTATAATATTTTAAATTGCATTAGGAAATCAATAATTATTTTTAAATGGTATAAAAATTATATTTATATTTGAATTATTTTTTATTTTATTATTATTTTTACCTTATTTATCTATATCATATTCCATGTTCATATTTATCTACTAAAAATTAACAAAAATTATAATTGGTGTAAATAAATTTAAGAATAATTTTTTAAAATTTAATAAAATGTGAATTTAAAAATTATTTATATGCTTATGATATCAAGTTAATTGAAGAAAAAAAAAACCTTTAAATATGTTTTTTATTTTAGTTGTTTTAAAAAAAAAAAATTATTAACTCAACCAAACATGTTTTTTTTGTTTTTAAGAACAAAAACTGTTTTCCAGAGTCCAATTCCCAAACACAATTTTGTTTTTGAAAATACCAAAAATTGTTCTCAAAAACTGTTTTCTAGAACAGTTTTCAAAAACACCAACCAAACAGGCCCTTATATTCTCCACTTCTTCAAGCTTCTTACACAATTTACCAATAATTCTCATCAGTTCTACGTAAGAAAACTTATTTACTCCACCCTCCAAAGTTTGCCCCTTCGTGTTGGCAATTTTTTCCTGTAACTTTTGTAGCTCAAGGGCTGCCTTCTTCTTCCTTATTTCAAGAACCAAGAACATCTGATTAATTCAATGCCCTTTTCCCCCAATCTTCTTTCCTCTTTCATATATTTATCAATAATACATTCAACTTCACTGGGATTTTCTGGCCAAGATTCAGACTGAGAAAAACTGGGGCCATCGCCATCAGGACCATAGACCATCATGCATGCTTTAACAAGGTATATTTTCTCTAGCTATTGAAACATCATCTAATTCCAACTAACTTGTGGGGGACATTTCCACTTTGCACCATAATTCCATTTCCCACCTATTTCAACTCATCTATCTTGATAAATTTGTCCCGTCAGACTCTTAAATGTTTTCTTAATAGAATTATACATCAGAATCAAACTCCTCATGCTTGGGAGGAATAATTTTATTTTTGATTATCATTTCACACATGCACCCACATACATTTGATTATCACAACAGAAAATATTGTTTCTAGTAACCAAGTACAAGTGAATGACAGAGCTTCACTCTGCTCATTGGACAAGTGAATGACATAGTACAGGACAATAAAAAACAACTCAAACAGGCATAAAACAACCCACAAAATCACACAAATGGTTCCTCAAAGCCAAAACTGAATCACACAAATGCATCGACAAAACCCATGAGCATCTCTACAAAATTCTTTGAACCTGTCAACCCATCAAACCCACTCCCAAAAAATCAAAATTCTCCACAAACCCCAAAATAAACCATTGGCGTGAGAATCATAAAGAATCGTACCAGAGAAGATATTAATAAACATTTCCAAATAGAAAACAACCATTCTACCTATGGTTTAACCTCATTGCTGAGAAAGAGCACAAAGGAAAGCTGAAACCTAAATAGAGAGAGAAAATGGGGAAAAAATTACCTTGAGAAAGCTTGGTGATGGTTGTTGAACCAATGAGCTACACAGGGATAAGGTGAGGGTTGGGGATCACCAGTTGCAATTAAGACTAGAAAGCTACAAGGGATAGGCTAGGGTTGCACGTCAGGCATCAGGTTGCAATTGTGATTTGGGGGAGGTTTAAAAAGCTTGTTTTTTCTATTTAGCCAAAAATTTTAAAAATTCAGTAATAAGTCATCAAAAACTAGAAAAAAAAACAACTTAAATTCTGAAAGCAATTTATTTTCAGCAAAAAGCCAAAAAAACAAACATCACCTAAGGCTAATTCTAATTCCTGAAAAGTACTATGGCAAGAAAAAAAATGTTAAAGAAAATTATTTTCTTATGTTTAGTTTCAATATGAAAAATTAAAAAAAATTAGATATAGTTAAATTAGTTAGAAACTTATGTATTTTCAAATTATTTACTCTTTATATAGAAGATGAAAAATAAGTGAAATGAGTGTAAATAATAATGTAAAAATAATTTATTAACTTTATATTATTTTTATTTTCCTCCACTTTTTTTTCTTTCATTTTTCATTTATATTTTCTTTCTTTCTCATTTTCCCTCAAACTTTCCATAAACCAAACTTAGCATAGGATCTTGTAGAAGTACTTGAAGGGACAAAACTCATAGGGTGCAAAGAAGTCTATGAGCGAAAGAGAGAAGCAAATGGAAAGGTTGAAACATATAAGGTTAGACTTCTAGCAAAAGGTTATAATTAGAAACCTAGTTTGGACATTCAAACAAAGACTTCCAAAGAATATTGAACTTTAAACCTTGAGATAATATAGAAACAATGTTGAGATTTTTAGTGGTTTTGATTTATAGTTCAAATTATAAGGTGATCATATATTCCCTATAGATTGGGTTAAGGCAAGTGACAACAAGAATTCCCAAAATAGGCACCATGATATCTCATGGGTTTGGGATCATGTGTTCCATTGGGTGATTTTAAGGACATGTGATCATGAAAATTATGGTCATAGTAAACCCTTAATTGCATTTGACATATACTTTGGAGAGTTAGAGTATATCAATTGAACACATGATAGAAAGACATGAGACTCAAGGATTATAGAGGTAATCTTGAGAGTGATAACTTTCACCTTATTAGATTATAGACATCAATTCATAGGGAGCTTGTGTGAAATCAATAGTAGATCACAAACCTAAGTTTTTTATCTCGATATAATATCATAGAATACTGGAATATAGTTGACTCTTTATAGTGGAATGTTAAGTCAAATTCATAATTAGATTCTAAGAGAAATAGTACTTTTTATTGGTCTCAATGGTCCTTATTCGAATTCATATTCCTTAGTTGCACATTATTTAAGAAATAGTCAGATTCTTTATTCATATGTGTGCATAAGGACATTTTGGTAAATACGCATTATTGTACCAGAGCTTATAAATGGTCTTTATGGATTAGTCTCATCAATTAATTAGGGCCTAATAGAGCTAATTAATTACTTAGGTCCTAAGAGGTTAGATTAAGTAACACAAGTCCAAGATTGATTTAAGTCATTTAAGCCTATAGACAAGCCTTTATAAACCCCTTTAAGGTTTTAAGGCTTGTAGATTTAAGCCAATTCAATCTTCTAAAGAGAGGAACCCTAGTCTCCATCCCCATCGAGAGGATTACACCATCTTCATGTGCTAAAATCTAGGAAAGAGAGCCATTGAGTAGAAGATCACAAGATTTTCAAGGATCTACACTACCTTCTTCATCAACTAGAATTAATATAGGAATATCTAAATCACAAGTATTATTTTCTAAGCACCTAGATCTAAGATTCATGTTGTCGAATGCTTCCATTGTTTAGATTTAGATCCCTAAGATTGTAATTGTTGGGATAAAGCCCTTAAAAGTAAGACATGATGTAACAAAGTTTGACTTGAGTTTCCATTAATTTATCCATTATTTACTTTAATATTGATTTGAGCATTTAGGTCTAATTCACTTGCATTGTACTTGACTTGGGTACATTAGGAGTTACACAGAAAATTCAAGGCATAAATTCCTTACAAGATTGATGAGTAGTTCATAGTCGACTCATAGACTTAGGCAATCTAACCAAGGTTATAGTCTACTACCTCCTAACTAAAAAGATGACTTATCTTAGTCATCGGGATAAGTTTCCATGGTGGTGCACTAATGTGTATGGTCACAAATTAGATAGTACCTACAATAAATCATGACATTGGTTATCGAATAGTCATGATTCACCAAGTTGTTATACTACATAAACTCTCAAACCTTGAGAGAATATTAAGTTTGTGTTGAAGTTAACAAAAGGCTTTGAACTATGTGTGAGAACCTAAGGTGATCATATATTCATTATAAATTGTGTCATTGTTGATGAAGGCTAGTGGCAACGAGTATTCTCCATAGAGGCACCATGATATCTTATGAGATTAAGGCATTGTGTTCCTTTAAATGATCCTAAGGACTTGCGATCATGAAAGATGTGGCATTGTAGTAATTCTGTGGACCCTGCATTTCTGCTCATGTGTTTCCTACTTGATGGCGAGACTCGCTTTTTATTTTGAAAAATGATTTTTGAAAAGTTTTGGAGTCGCCACTTATTTTTGTTTTATTATTAAAGGAAAAAATAAAATAAGAAAGAAAACCCTAAATATGACTCCTTAAGGAAAAATAGGTCTGTGAAAAACCGAATCTGGGTCCGGGGGTCAGGTTACTTATTGGGATGGTACGACAATGACCATAACACCCCTATAAGCCCCTAAAAATGGGTCTCTACTAAATAAATTAAAGCAAGTGTGGCAATTGATTGATTAATTGTGGTTGCCAAACAATGATCAAGAGTGTGAAAGCAAGACACACATGATAACAAATAAAAAAATAAACACAATCGGATATAAGGTGTACCTTAGTCGCAAGCTGAGTACTATCATGAGAGACAAGGTTAGTGCACAAATATAGGATAATCGCATGCATGTCATAAAGCAGATTAATCAAGCATGACAACCAATCAATCAATTTTTAATCACAGATGTTTAGGTCTCACCAAAATCCGATTTATTTCTGCATGAATTAATTCCATGAACTCCATTATTTGGAATTATGGAATTTGATTTAAGCTTATTTTTAAAAGATTTAAAAATCAAGGAAAGTGTGAAATGATGCTTGCTGGAAAGAAGATGGCAACAAATTTTATTGAAAATAGGATTTTTGAGACCTAAAAAAAAAATTCTAAGGATGAAAAATTGTGGAATCAAAACAAGATTTTTTTGAAAATCAATTTTTAAAGACATGCATGGAGATAGATAAAGAGACACATGGGTTTTGAAAAGGAGCATAGGAGGGTGGCCATGCAAATTGGGATCAAGCATGTGGGCCCAGGGTGCAACTATGTCGACTCATCAAATTTAGCAAAACTTTGCCTCAAACTTAAACCACAGACTTGTACAGTTTGCATGTGGGGCCGACAAAGGTGATCTGGTCTTTGAATGCAGGTGAATGGCAGCATGGGGTTCGAGGAGCAGCCAAACTAGGACTACATGATAATTCTTCGCTTACCAATGATGAAGAGTCACCTGAGATCTCCAAGGTTACTTGACTTTCTATCCGTTTGGACCCATGCGAGATGCAGGAATACACCTGGCGACAAGACCACATTTGACATGAGAGTCACATGATGAAATAGAACAGGGTCAGAGATTAAAAGGGCTTGTGACAAAGAATAAAGGACTGATGCAAGTCGTTGGAGATAGAACAAGGTGGTACTTTTTCTCCTCTTTCATACAACCTTGCAGTCTTGTGGATAGTGGAAAAGGTGAAAGCATTGGGTTCAACACCTTGGGTTGGCATCTGGACATAGAAATTGGGTGCTTGCTCACGATATTAGGGGATGGCTGCACTGTATTAGAGGACTCTCCTTGTGATGCTTGGGTCTTTCTATTGTAGTAATATTTTTTACCCGTTGTTACATCTATTGGAGGAAGAATCATGGAAGGTGTTGACCCCACTACATGATCAGAATGCAATGACATCCACAGCTCATCATACCTTCTAATGGACCCGAGCAGAGTAGGTCCTTGATGAGGCCACTCTGACTTGGCCATCACTCTTAGGAAGGTTACATGGCATCCAGCGGCGGCAACGACGGGGTTGATGTTGATGCGTGTCTTGCTTGCACCTGGACGTTTCCTCTATTCATCATCAAGTTCCCAATGTTTGTACCAATGTCGGGATCACATACTGCGCCCTTGACACACATGCAAACTCATCAGCTTTTAATGGATTTTCAGGTTCTTGCGTCTTCCTAAACAGCTCCAAAGCTTCCTTTGGCTACTCATTTCTAAGTCTCAAAAACTCTACCTTTTTTACTCTCTTTTACTACTTTTGAGGCTTTGCTGCAAAAGATCAAAACTATAGGCTACCTCATGCAATGGCACACACCACATTTCTTTAGATTCCATTATTAGCTAGTGGAGAAATTTATTAAATTTCACATCAAAGGCAAGAAAATTGGAAGAGGACAATGAACCACAGATAGATGAGAGAATAATAGCCTTGTCGTTGCATGTTCATGAGCGGCATGAACTGTATCCTTCATTTCAGGAACTGAGGCCCTATGACTTTCAAACCTGAAGGCTCCATGAATAGTCAAAGATTCGACTTCCTGTAGGTTTGCCACATCTTGAATAGACCTGAATTTTCTCTTCTCCTAGGCCCTTGTCTCAGAAGGATGAACCATAGTTGGTCCAATTGGATTTTGATCCATAAGCTCCTTGGAATAAAGAGCAGGTTGACTTACGAAGCAGTAGTGGAGGTCATCTCACCGTCAACAAGGACCTCTCCACCTGGAATAGAAATTAAAGATCCGCATCAAGATTGAGGGGTGTTGTCCTAGTGCAAATAAATTCTTTTGAAACCTCCTTTCTTTTTTCCATCTTGACTCTCTTTAGGACTATTTCCATGTCAGCTGCCACCCACTTTCAGCACATACTCATTTGTTGAGAGATCAAAAACTTTACCATCACTAGTAAAGGAAACATTAGGCATGGAAGAAAGCTATAAATAGTCCATAGTTGATTTTCTCATTGGGCTCGGTAGTCGTTCATAAAGCTCATTCACATACTCCAATATACGTTCTTGTGTCTGATTCTGCCAAAGCTGGCTTTGCATCCAAACAACTGCCATCTCACAAGCAGAGCATCTAGCATCATGTATACTAGATAACTTGTCACCATTCTTCTCATTCAATCTCTTCACACGCTCAATAACGCAGCAATGCCACTCACATGTACTATGGCACATGTTGATACACACCACATTCATCCCACTGATTGCAAGTGCCTCCAGCTGCTCAATCATGTCACTAACACGGTCAAAGCGGAAGACATCAACATGGCCTTCATCCCTCTCTTGTAGTTGTTCGGCCAATCCAAATCTGATCCTCACACTCTGAACTTACCAAAAACAGGGAAATGAACAAAAGAAATTAGGAGCAAGGCAAGGATTGAAGAAATAACCAAAAGAGATCAAACAAATCATGAACGTATTGAGCCTCATTTCAGGTGACATCCATGGGCTAATACAGGTGAAGTCAAAAGGAAGCATGAGTGTGATTTTTGATAATTAGATTCAGTGATGGATAAATATTCAAATCATTTATAAAACAGAGGAATGCTCAAGTTGTTCATAAACAAAGCCAAAAGAGCCAGACTAGAATCAGGCAAAAAAAAATGCATAAAAATGGTCATAGATTCCACAAACACACATAGTATCTGATGTCCACATTCAAGCATCCAAATGAACCCAAAATCAGAAGGAAACAGAATAGAACAGTCTAAAATGAGAAAATATAAAGAATATTGTAATCATACCTGAACCGAACTAACAAGCTTCTCCCCTATTTTTTCTTCAGTTTCTCTAGTTCTCTGCTCTATTTCAACTCTTGTCACTCTTGCTGCTCCAAACACCCATTTTTCCTCTCAATCTCCTTCTTCCTCACATCTGATTTTTCTCAGTCTCTAATCTTTTCTTTTCCTTCCTCTCTTCCACTTCCTCTCTACAACTCTTTCTTTCTCTCTTTCTCTCTTTGGCTTCTCTAGTTCAACAACTCTACCTTTCTCTCTGATAATCTCCCTCAAGCCTCTCTCATTTTCCCGTTATCCCTTCTTCTTTGTAAAACTTGTCGTTCCAACTCAAGCTCTCTGAAAAGACCCCTCTAAACCCTCCACCTCTTTCTCTGGTTCTCGCTTCCCTTCGAGCAATCTTCCTTTCCAAGCTATCACTTCCTTTTCTCTGGTTCTCTCTTTTTTTCTTCCAGTAATCTTCATTTCCAAGCTATCACTTCCTTTCCCCTGGTTTTTTCTCTTTTTTTCTTCCTGCTTTGCTCATTTTCTTCTTTCAGCTGGTTTTCTTCCCTCTCTCTCATTCTCTCCAAGGCTACTCATTTCCTCCTCAAGCTTTCTCTCTAAGCTCTCTCTGTGCAGCCTCTTCCTCTCCTGTAACAAACACGCTCCCCCTATAATGGCCTACTGAATTCTCTGCCCATAACGACCTGCAGAATATTCCTCATCCACATGTCACTCACCTATTGCCCCTCAGCCAAACCACCACCTCTCCTAACAGGCAAAATGTCATTGCCCGATGACCAATTTTGGGGCGACATATGGCCCTCCGAAATCTTAACACATAGCAAAAATGAACACCTGCAAAAATGACCCAAAATGGGGGTCTACAAATTCCTTAAATGGAATTTGACATATGCTCTCTTAAGCTAGAGTATGTTAATTGATTACATAATAAGAAGATTTGTAACTCGAGGATTGGAAAGGTAATCCTGAGAGGTTGATAGCACATACCTCATTAGATTATGGACTCAATGATGCATACAATGGATAGTAGGTCACAGACCCAAGTATTTTATCTTGATTCAACATCATAGGATATTGGAGTGCAGTTGACTTTCTATAGTAGGATATTGAGTTAACTTCATAATTAAATTCTAAGAGAGCCAATATTTTCCTATAGGTCTTAATGGTGCCAATCAAGCTTATATTCCTATATGGCAAAATATTTAAGGGTTAGTTAGGCTATTTATTCACATGTGTGTATAAGGTCATTTTGGTAAAAATGTAGGATTGCATAAGAGCCTATGAATCCTTGGACTTGGCTTATTGATTAATTGGAACCCAAATAGGCTCAAGTAACTTAAGCTCATAAGGAAGCCAATATAATCCCTCTTAAAGGTTAAGGCTTTTGTTCCTTTTGTGAGATAATTCAAAGAAGTGACATGACAATGGAGTAAATTCTTTTTGTGGTGCCTAGTTTGCTTTTAGGGTTAGTGGAAGTTTGTTGAAATAGAACCTATAAAAATAAGACATGATGTAACAAGGTTATACTTGAGTTTCCACTTTTTATCTGTTTTTGCATTGATATTTATTTGAGCATTTAGGTCTGCATCACTTGCATGATGCATGACTCAGGTGCATTAAGAGTTGCATGGAAGATCCAAGTTATAGGTTCCTTTCAAGATTGATGAGTTTTTCACTATTGGTTATGAACTTAGGAAATTCATAGGAGATTGTAGCACACTAACTCTTAATTGATAGGATGCCTAGTCTTGGTCATCGGAATGAGGTTCCCATGGTGTGTGCACTACTGTATATGGTTACTCATTGGATAAGACCTACGGTGAGTCATGATGTAAGGTTATCAGGTTGTCATGATTTCACCAAGTTACCTTGCTAGATTATAAATACTGGTCATGGGGATCCATATGCAGTGGATAGTAGGTCATGAACCTGAACTTTACCTCATTATAACTTCATATAATAATAGAGTGTAGTTGACTTTTTTAGTGAAGTAATGAGTAAACTTCAAAATTAGATTCTAAGGGAGATAATATTTTCCCATGAGTCTTAGTGGTCCTCACTCGAGATCTTAGTTCATGGTGACATGTTTTATTTAAGGGATTTGAGTCTATATTTCATAAGTATGGATAAAGGCATTTTGGTAAAAAAATGTAAGGTTGTACTAAATCTTATGAATAGTCTTTCTTTATTGGGTTAATTAATTAATTGGAGCCTAATAGGCTAATTAATTAATTATGACCCAGATGGGCTAGATTAAGTGACTTAAGCCTAATTTGGATTTAAGTCACTTAAACCCACAGGGAGCCTATGGTTCACACTTTTGCACCTTTTGTCATTGTCTTCCAGAGAAACAAAGACAAAAAGACAGAGAACAAATCCTAGGTACCCTCAAGAGAGCAAAAGAAGTTCACTCTTCTCTTGTGCCAAGATCCATGAAAGGAGAAATCGTGTAGAAGATTTTTGGGTAAATGAGATCTATGATGTCCATGACATCTTCTTTGAATTAGATTTGATCTAGAAACATCAAAATCGCAAGTATGAGTTTTTATCTCTAGATCTAATATCTTTATCATTTTTTTATGTCATGTTTTTCCATTGTGATAGATTTAGAGAAGCCTAGGACTAGATTGCATGCACCCCACGGGATTCAAGGTTAGGAAATAGAGTAATCTAGGGTTCCCAGTATAGATATCATTCCATATGATTCCATCTACTACTAGCTATGGTGAGGAAGTTGATTAGTTATGCATATGAAAATGTTGGTTTTCACGAATATATCAGTAGTTGAATTTGAAGGATATGTCAAGATATATTTCGATTGAAATTTTTACAAAGAATATCAATATGATGAAAATTAATCAAAACTAATAAAAATGTTACATAAAGAAAAAAAAAAATAATAATAATAATAAAGTAGGTAATAATACATATATTAAAGTTGTTTTCACAAAAACAATGATATATGTATGTTAAAATTTCTAATGATTGACAATAATACATTAACATGTCAACCTGAAAACACATTAATATTAAAATGATGGTTTATTTAACTTAATTGTATCCAATAATATAAAAAGTGATGTTATATGTATGATTTTTTTAATATATTTATATTTTTTATATTTAATTAATATGCAAAAGATATAAAATAAAATAAAAAGTTGTTACAAAAATTATCATGATTTGGAGTTTTCAAATTCTTAACAATCAACTAAATGAAATTTAAAAATAAAATAATTGAAATTAATTTATTTATTAAAATTTTAATTTAATATCTAGTTTTTCTCATGCATATTTATTAAAATTAATTTAATTAAAGCTAAAGTCTAAATATAAAAGATATATGGTCATGTTCAGGTGTATCTCATAAAGCTAAAATACCAATTGGTTAACATCTCATGGGTTACTAGATATGGCACAAGGTCCATTCTTCATGTTGTTGCTATCCGTTCCTTTTTTTCTTTTTCTTTTTTTTTTCTTTTTCTTTCTTTTTAAGTACACTGAGATCACTTGTCATTTTCAGGATTCCCTTTCACATATATATATATATATATATATATATATATATATATATATATATATAGCTAATAAGTTTTCCAAGTGTTTTGTTTTTATTGATTTAATCTTTAATTAAAAATATTCTTTGAGATATGGATGACTTGGTCGCAAATATGACTATTTTTAAAAATTATTTTTTAAAGCATCTTGTCAAATACTTTAATTTTTAAAAAATTACTTTTTATTCTTTATTTTTAAAATAATTTTAAAAAATTAAAAATACTATCAAATGGGTCCTAAAAATCTATTTGGTTGTGTGATTTAAAAAAAAAAAATTTCTTTTTAAAAATATAAAATTATTTTTTAAAATTTTTAATATTATTTGTTTATTATTTTTTGAAAATAATTTTTAAAAATAAAATAAAAGAAAGAATAATTTTTAGAGAATAAGTAAAAAATTTTAAAAATAAAAAGAAAGCATGGGTTTGGTTATGTTTTTTTAAATTTATTTTTAAAAATTATTGTTAAATTAAAAAAAATAGTTTTTTTTTTAAAAAAAAATTAAAAATATAGTTAAATCACGGTGGAAGTATTAATGTAATTTAGGGCACATTTGATAATAATTTTAGTTAGTGGTTGTAACCAGGGATTGAAAAATCGGGAAATATCGCCGATATTTCGGAGAAATATCGGATATCGGGCGGCACCGAAACGATAATCGTCACCGATTATCGATCGACGGAAAAATCGGCAAAAAATCGGCAAAATCGCCGATATATCGGCGAAATATCGGTAAAGCATCGATATATCGGAGAAAAATCGCGAGTGGAGGCACGCGCGGAGAAGCCGGAGGAGGAGCCTAAAAAATCGGCGATTAATCGGCGATTTTACCGATATATCGCCGATTTTTTGCTGATAAAATCGCGATTAATCTCCGATTTTTTGAAAAAATCGCCGATTTTTTTTACAGCTTCAGGGATTTTGATCTGACGGCCAAATTTGAATTTTTGAGGATCTGATGGCCCAGATTTCACCCGTGTATTTGTAAAGGCCTCCAACGGTCAGATTTGTGATCCAATGGTGGAAAATCAATCTTCACTTTATCCAAGGGCTATGGAGTGTTTCCAACGGTTATATAAAGATCTAATGGTGAAATTTGAACCAAATTTTGATCCAACGGTTAAAATTAATTTATAACGGCTATTTGACAATCCAACGGCTAGTTTGACAAAAAAATTCCTATAAATACCCACATTCCATTCCATTTCATACATCAAAATTCTTATATGATCTAGCAAAATTTTTTTATTTTGAAAATTTGGTGGTGAAGGGGATTAACTCCAAGTCAAGGCTAATTAAGGTATGTCTTACCTTTCATAAAATTTATTTTATTATGCATAATTCAATTTTATTTGTTATATATAGTTTAATTGATATTATCTAATTCATATGGAAATATAATTGTAATGTTTATCTATTTCATATATGCATAATTCAATTTTAATTTTTATTAGTAATGATTCTTATCAATTTCATGAATATGCAAATTTAATTTAATTTAATTCTTATCAAAATTTTATTGTAATGTTTATCTATTTCATATATGCATAATTCAATTTTAATTTTAATTTTTATTAGTAATGATTCTTATCAATTTCATGAATATGTAAATTTAATTTAATTTAATTTAATTCTTATCAATTTCATGAATGTGCAAATTTAATTTAATTTAATTTAATCTAATTCTTATCAAAATTTTATTGTAATGTTTATCTATTTCATATATGCATAATTCAATTTTAATTTTAATTTTTATTAGTAATGATTCTTATCAATTTCATGAATATGCAAATTTAATTTAATTTAATTTAATTCTTATCAATTTCATGAATATGCAAATTTAATTTAATTTAATTTAATTTAATTTAATTTAATTTAAATTTAATTCATATTGAAATTTTATTTTAATGTTTATCTATTTCATATATGCATAATTCAATTTTAATTTTAATTTTTATTAGTAATGATTCTTATCAATTTCATGAATATGCAAATTTAATTTAATTTAAATTTAATTCATATTGAAATTTTATTGTAATGTTTATCTATTTTATATATGCATAATTCAATTTTTGTTAGTTCTTATCAATTTCATGAATATTAAATTTCTTACATGTTTTATCTTTAATAATTTTAAATTTGATATTAGTTTCATAATTCAATTTTAGAAAATGGCTAGTGAAAGCGGTATCATGGGTCGAGATCCTTGTTGGAAATATTGTACACCTATGGAAGGGAACAAAAATGGAACAATATGCAATTACTGTGGGTTGGCAATAAAGAGTGGTGGGATTACTCGTTTTAAATTTCACCTATCACATTCAGACCCTAATTCAAATACAAAAAAGTGTCCTAACGTGCCTCCAGAAGTGAAACAAGAAATAAGACGACTTTTAGAGCAAAAAAATAAGGCAAAAGCGAAAAAAGCTGCAGATATAGAAGAGATTCGATCAGAACTGCGAGACACAATGGGAAGAAGACATAGGCATGTAATTGATGAGGACGATGAGGAGAACCTTGGTGGTGATGATGATGATGATGATGATGGAGATGATGATGTGTATATGTATCCGGCTGACATGCACCCTGATGAGCGACATGCTTATAGAGAGGCGGTTCGAGCATCAAAAGCTGCTGAATGGAATCGACAACAAGAAGAACATTTTATAAAAGGCAAAAGAAAAACAGGTATAATATTAATTTGAATTATTACTGTTTCTTATCAACTTTATCAATAATATTAAATTAGCATATATGTTTAATTTTAATAATTATAATAGGCGAGTCTTCACATCCAACCAATCCAACAACAAGGCAAATGCGAAAATCGCAAAGTGTTCGATATTCAGATCCATCACTGCCTGATGCACCCTCATTGTACAAATCTTCAGCAGCAAGACAGAAAACTATGAAAAATCTTTTCAAAGGTGGTGCCATCAAGGAAACCATGGGACGTTTGATCAGTAAGTTCTTCATATATGAGAGTGTTCCGCCCAGTAAAGCAGACTCTCACCACTTCAAGAACATGATTGTTGGTGCACAACAAGCAGGTAATTACTATAATTTTAAAAGTTGTATTCATTTTAACAATATCATTACTATTTATATAGTATGATTGCCACAAATGTTCTTATATGCTTTAATTATATATGGATGGTAGGTATGGGTATAGAACCACCGTCTCCTTATGAAATCAAACACAAGTATTTAGATATGGAGTACAAAGACATGGAAGCTTATGTCAATATTCAAAGAGAAAAGTGGAAGACTTATGGATGCACGATTATGTCTGACGGATGGACTGGGCCCACGAAATTAAGCATAATTAATTTCATGGTATATTCAAAAGGTAGCACAATCTTCCTCAAATCTGTTGATGCATCAAATAATATAAAGGACAACAAATACATATATGGTTTGTTGAAGGATGTGATCAAGGAAGTTGGCAAACAAAATGTGGTCCAAATAGTTACAGATAATGGGTCGGCATTCGTGAAGGCGAGGAAGTTGTTAATGAAGAAATACAATCTTTATTGGACTCCGTGTGCAGCACATTGCATCGACTTAATGTTCGAAGACATCGGTAAAAGGACGAGTGTTGCAGATCTGATTACAAAGGCTCGAAAGATAACCAACTTCATTTATAACCATGGTTGGTTGCTTGCACAGATGCGGAAGGTGTGTGGTGGAGACATAGTTCGTCCTGGAGCAACAAGATTTGCAACCAATTATATAGCCCTTGACAGTCTTTTGAAAAAGAAAGCAAACTTGAAGAAAGTGTTTATCAGTGATGAATGGGCACAACACAACTTAAGTCGCACATTAATCGGCAAAGAAGTTGAATCACTTATGTTTGACCATGCGTACTGGGAAAGAGTGGGAAAGCTAGTGTCAATATATGAGGCGTTATACACAGTTCTTCGCATTGTCGATTCAGAAGTTGTTCCTACAATGCCATTTGTGTACGAATTGATTCGAGTTATGAAAGAGAACCTCATTCGACTTAATGCTAAAGAATGGGTGTTAGAAATAATTGCAGATCGTTGGGATAGAACTCTTAAACATCCTCTTCATGCAGCAGGTAAGTATCATTCATCTTTGAAATTTATTGGTATTTAATATGTTTCTTTCATAACATTCTAATTTTACATTTCTACTTTACTATTGTAGCATTCTTTCTTAATCCAAGATTTCAATATAAACGTGGAGTTGGTACTGATCCTGATCTACTTCAAGCTGTTCATGAAGTCTTTGCAAAATTAGATCCTACATCAGAAGGTCTTAGTCAATTTGGAAATGAGGTAAATTATTAGAGTTATAATATAAATTAAATAATTGAATTTCATTTACTCAACTTTTTCACTTTCAATTATTTAATATGTAGATTATACTATTCCGAGATGCAAAAAGAGGATTCGGTGATCGAGCAGCTATTGCTTCGAGGTCAGAAATGGTTCCCGGTGAGTATTATTTGTGAATTAATAATTCATTTCATTAGCATATTATTGTAACTTTCCAATATAAGTATTGATATCATTTATTTGGTTGTAGCTGAATGGTGGTTCATGTATGGAAATCACACTCCTACATTAAGAAGGTTGGCCATCAAGGTTTTATCGCAAACTGCATCATCTTCAGCTTGTGAGAGAAATTGGAGCACGTTTGCCTTAATTCATACAAAACAAAGAAATCGGCTTGCTTACCCGATGCTCCAACAATTAGTTTTCTGTTATTATAACATGAAACTAAAGATACGTGACATGGAAGCAGAACATGACAAAGTTGCAGAGAAAGATTACCTCGATTTACTTGACATTGCAACTGAGGTTGGTGAAGAAGAAGATAACCAATTGTTTCAATGGGTTAGACCTCTTCATTTAGATGATGAAGATGGAAATCCCGACCCACGAATTGCCGCACATGTCCGAGAAGCAGGTGTTGATGTTGATCGAGTGTTATCCGAAGAAGTTCATACTGATAGTTTCAGCCAAGACACGAGAGATTCATTTCGACAAGGAATTTCTCAGCCGGCAGTCACTTCTCGACCTTCTTTTGACTCCACGAGTGTTGAACATAGTAGTAGACCTAGTGCTACTGGTACTTCCGCTTCCGCTTCTGGTTATGATGGTTCAAGAGGAGAGGGGACCAATGATGGTAGTGACCCTGGAAATGATGAAGGGGATGTTAGACAACAACAACAAAGTGGACAACCATTGACATTTACTTATGAAGATGATTTCACACATTGTACTCAAGATGAAGACCACGGCTCTAGAAGAGCCGGTCCAGGTGTTGGAGCCATTGGAAAGCCATATAGAGGAAGACAACGAAGGATGATGCCATACAACGAGGACTCATTGTCGGCCAGTTTTGAGTCAATGAGTGTAGAGACTCAATTCAGTGATTCATCAAACGAAGCCAATATTTATGCCCCTTATGCAATGAGTTATGGTCAGCCTCCTCAAAATCTTTCAAGTTCCACTGATGAAGAGTATGAAAGGTATAACTATCCTTCTTCCACACAAATGCCATACTACCTTCCACATCAGCTGCAACAACAAGGATTTCAAACGAGCACATGGGAAAACCCTGGATTTCCTATCCATGGACAAGTTGTTGGTAGGACTCAAGAAATTTATGCATGGCATGTTCGTACATACAATCAATACTATCAAAACTCCATGTCCTGGTATGAATATTGTCTTCAACAAGATGGGCTCCCTTCATCTAACAATAACAATATGATGGAACCACATCGATCTTCATTTTGGTATTAAGGACCATTGCAATGTCATATGTATTATGTTTATGTGTAAATTGTTTTCATTTAATAAAATCAAATATTTCTTAACTCAATTCTAACTTTCTAAGTGTACAATTCCAAATTTCATATTTTCTATTATTAAAATCCAAGTATCGTAAACTGTTTACCGATATTTTTTTCTTTGACCATATTTATGTCAATTACACTTATAAAATAACTTTAACATGTATATTCTTGCTTATTTTATTATTCTTTGGATTTTTCTAAGCATTCCTATCAATTTTGGATAATTTTTGTCTCACCGATATTTGATGAAAAATATCCACCGATATTTCTCCGATATTTCCGATATATCCGTAAAATCCAAGTACCGATATATCCGTGTTTACCGATATTTCAATCCTTGGTTGTAACCTTTATAATACTTAAAAAAAAATTATCCTTTAAATATTAAAAACATTTCCGTCTCTTAGTTGACCCTCATTTTGTCTTTAACCAAATTCATTGTGTCGACTTACAAGCGTAAAATGAAATAAAATTTGAGGGTATTTCAGTGATTCGCTGGGATAACCGTGTGGGTCCCACTGATGACTCTTCTTCTCCTTTACCCACGCGTAGTTGTGAAAGTTGCTACCACTTTAAGTTTCCTTTCAAGGATCGTCTCACTGGATTCCACGTGTCGAGCACGAATCGTCCAGAATTGACACGTGTCACGTTGCTTGGATTATCCGCCGAAGACGTAGATGCTGTCCGAGGAATCCGATTACAGCTTCATTTTAAATGGAAATAAAATATTGCAATATTAAAAATATAATATTAATAATAATATAGTGAAAAAAAAATGATTTTTTTTTTTTTAATTATTTTTTTAATTCCTTCATCTCCATTATTTTCAGAAAAGACAAAACTTGCAGTAACAAAACCAATATTTGTCTAAAAAGATCAAAATAATCTTCACTTTACTCTCCATTTTAAAAAAAAAAAAAAATTAAATATAAATATAAATAAACATAAAAAAAAGTTTATTAAAAGATATTTTTAGCAAAATCCGTGGTTATTTCAGTAATTAAATATTTCTAATTTAAAAACTCTTTATGATTAAAAATTATTTATTTAAAGAAATAAAATAATTGTAATTTTAAAAATATTTTTAATGTTTTGACTAAAAATATAACTTTGTTGAATAAAATATCTCTAATCAAATTTTTTATAATAATGTAATATGAAAGTATAGTTTAAAAAATGTATATTTTTAAAAATGATAATTAATTTATTTGGCACAAATATTGCTATATTTTCTAAAATGTCCATGCTAAAAATGAGAAAAAAAATATTTATAATTAATATACCTTCCTTTTATAAATGATATACCTACCTTGCATGGCAAGGCAAATCTTATATATATATAAACAGAGGCAGACCTTGGATTGGAGACACGGGCATCTGAGTCAACTAGGGGGTTCTTCACCAAAACACCTAACTTCTGATAAACAATTTCTCTGGAGCCAAGCCATAAGGTACTGATTCTCCCCATTCTCTTCTTCATTTCCTTTTCTTTTCTTTTTTTTTTCTTTTTTTGTCAATTTATGGGTTTTATGTGTATACCTTTTTTTTTTTTTTTTGGGTTTGATATTTTCATGGCATGTGGGGGCTTTTTTGGGATGGAAGGAGAAAAGGGATTGTTCTGTTTTTGGTGTTTTCTTGAAGTTTATTTGGTGATTGGATGATCTAAATTGTTTGGTGTAAGTTTTGTACATTGACTCAGTCTGAAGAATGATTGATGCTTGGATTTAGAAAAGAATGAGAAAAGTAAAGGGAAAAAATGGTGAAAATAGGTCAAGAAAGGAATCCATCCTTCTATAATTTTCAGCTCTCTCTCCTTTCTTTTCACTGGGTTTCTTCAGCAATCCCATCAGAATCTCAGAAACTATGAGTATGTTAGGATGTGGGTATGGATATTTCTGGGGATTTAATTCAAACAGCCATTTTCAGGGCAGATTTCCAAGGCAGAATAGTGGGTCTGTTTGTTGAAGAAGTTCCATGGGCATTCACTAGTACATAGGGCTTTGGTATTGACCTGGTAGTTTGATGAGCCAAAAAATATTTTGCAGCCAAGTAGAAAATGTTTTGTCAAACACAATTTTTTAGAACATAAAAACATGATTTAGAGAAATGCACTCCATGTCCTTTTTTGCTTGTCTATTTAATCTAGTTTTGTCTTTATTAACATACAAGACTTTGTCTCCTTTATGCTATGTTTGGATCCAGGAAAGTACCTAGAAAAGAAATATTCCTATTTTCCCTCAAATTTTCCAAGCACCAAACATAATCTTAGTGTTATGCAAAAGATTCATTAAGAACAAAACATTCCACATTAGTTTATGGAATCTTCCAAAAGTGTGTTTTATTTTTGGAAACATGTCCTCTGTCTTTTGTTTCCTAAGAGAATTGTTTTGTTTTCTTTCCTCCTACATTGTTAAATGGAAAAGAACCCTGATAGAGAGGTTTGACAGAGAAATTTCTATGGAAGTGGTGAGAACTAGTTCTTTATTTTAGACAAATTGTGATCTGCTTGTTTCCAGAGAAATGATGGAAAGGGAAGAAAATTCAATGCCTTACATGTTTTCCACCATTCATGAAGGCCATTTTGGACAAGAATAAGCGTGAAATCGAGAATTGAAACAGAATTTTGTAATCCTAAGTGTGTTTTGTTCAAGTACAAATATAAACAATAGGAAATGCAAGATTTTCTCAGTTTCCTTCTCCCTTTTCACCGATGTTTTAGCTCATGTACAATTATATTTGCCATATATGTAGTTATCTAAAACTCTATACTTCCAACATCATATTAGTGGTCATATGTGTGATTTATGATTGAATCATTTTGGAAGAAAGCGAGAAATGAGGAATATTAGGCAGATATTCAAGTGGGAAAAAGCTAATTGGTCCTGTGCTTGAAGTTATTACTTCTTTTTCCTTTTGCTCAAGTTTCATCCTTGTGGAAACAAATTTCCGTGTCCATGGTTTTAATTTGTTTTATGCAAGAAACTTGCTTCAAATGCATGAGTGGAATAGTTGCTGTGTGTGATATATACCAAATGAATTATTTTCAGTTGAACTGTTTTTCGGAGTTGAAAACATGTTTGGTAATTTTTTGACTGAAAGCAGATTTCTGAGAACTATAGGATATTTTCTAAGAACAAATCTGTTTTTTGAGAACCATTTTTGAAAGCATTCCCAACCAAGCTTTTGGTCACTCAATCTAAATAAGCTTTTTGTTTATTGCATCAATGTGTGTGTGTATGATATATGATATTTACCTTTGTAATTTCTGTTATGCTGTTTTAGGAAATCTGAGATTAAGCAGCATTTGGCAACAAATCAAGAGATGGAAGACAATTCTGAATCCATTGCCAAGGAACAAGAAAGGGTGGAAAAGGAGGAAGTCCATGTCCAAGTGAAGAGCAAGGTTAAAGAACCAAATGAAGAGAAGGAAGAGAAGAAGGAGGTGGAGCTTGAATTGAAGAAAAAATCAGTGGTGAAAGAAAATCCGAAACATAAAGAAGGCAAGGAGGGAAAACATAAAGAGAAAGATGGGGAGAAAGGGAAGGGGAAAGACACAGAGAAAAAGGAAAAAGAAAGCAAGGAGAAGGAAGAGGTCAAAGAGAAAAAGAAAAAAGATGAAGGTGAAAAGCATGGAAGGAAAGAGAAAGATGGGGCTAAGAAGAAGGAAAAAGAGGTCAAGGATGCCGTGGATGAAGAGCAGGAGGATAGTGAAGCTGGGAAAATGAAGGAAAAAGGAGATAAAAATAAGGAGAAAAAAGAAAAGAAAGACAAGGAAAAAGAGAAGAAGAAGAAGAAAGACAATGTTGGTAAGTCAGAGGAAGAAGAGAATAAAGAGGAGAAAAAAATAAAAGATAAAAAAGAGAAGAAAGAGGATAACAAGGACTTGAAGGCAGAAACAGATCAGAAAGAAAGCAAAGATGAAGTGAGTAGTGTCAAGGAAGAGGAAACACACAAAGAGAAAGGTGAAGAAGGGAAGAAGAAAGGGAAAGAGAAGAAGGTCAAAGACAAAGAAGAGAAGGAGAAGAAGGGAAAAGAAGATGAAAAAGTAGAGAAAAAGAAGAAAACAAAAGACAAGGAGAAGAAAGAGAAGAAGCATAGTGATGAAGTGGATGAAGAGAAGTGCAAAGGTGAGGTTACCACAAGGGAGGTAGGGATAGAGGGAAGTGTTGATGATTTAGATCAGGAAGAGAAGAAGCCGAAAGAAGAGGAAGAAGAAAAGGTGAAGGAGGGTAAGGAGAAGAAGAAAGAAAAAGAAAAAGGCAAGGAAAAGAGTGTGGAGAAGAAGAGAAAACTTGAGGGGAAGGAGAAGGGCAAGGATGTCGGGAAACTACAGCAGAAGTTGGATAAGATCAATGCCAAAATAGAAGCTCTCATGGAGGAAAAGGCAGACATCATGAGGCAAATGAAGGAAGCAGGGGAGGAGACTCATGTCTCCACATAAAGGCCCAAAGATACAGGGGTGGTTGCAGCTGCTGTGGCATGCAACTGTTTTGTAGAATGCTTTGCTCCTTACTTTTTTTTTTTTTTTTTTTTTTTTTTTTTGAATAAATGGTTATATGTGAATAAATGCGGGACTACCTCATGTTGAATAAAGTGTTTCTTATTTTGGCTTTAACTCAGTTTAAATGTGAAGGAAAATAAAAAATATATTTAAAATCAATAAATTATTTTTATATATTATTTGAAACTCATTTTAATTTTTTTTTTTTTATGGAAAGATTAAATAATTTAAAAATATATAAACTTTTAACTAATTTTAATTATATAAGAATTTTTTTTTTTGTATTTTTCATGTTAAAATCAAATATGAGAAAATTATTTTTCTTAATATTTTTTTGTCTTAGGTTATGTTTAGTTCTCTAAAAATTGCGAATGAAAGAAAATAGAGAGGGTAAGTAGAAAAAAAGATAAAGAAAGTGAAAAAAATAAAAATTGGTTTAAATTTAATAAATTATTTTTATATATTACTTCTTTCTATCTAATAAGATTAAATAATTTAAAAATATATAAATTTTAAATTAATTTTATTATATTTTATTTTATTTTTTTATATTTTCTATAATGATATGGAAAAATCATTTTTTTTTTACATTTTCTTTTTTTTCATGATATTTTTTGGGAATTAAATATAGTCTTAGTAATTTTTAGGAATCAAACAAAACATTTGGGAAAGTAAAAAAATAAAAATAAAAAGAGTGATTTTCTTATATTTCCTTTTATTATAAAGAATACAAAAGAAAATGAAATATAAATAAAATTAATTAAAAAATTATATATTTTTAAATTACTTCATTTTTATGTAAAGGAATGAAAATAAATTAAATGAATTTGAAGTAGTATATATCAAATTTATTATTATTTTTTTATCATTTTCTTTCTTTTTACTAGAGCCAAACATAACCTAAAGAAAAGGGAAAAAAAAATGAAAATCTTAACCCTTTTCAATCTTTTTGCATATGAAGGTGTCTCGTCTATAGGCTTGATGGTGTTAGGAATTCATAAGTAGGTGAAGAATTGCTAAAACATTTGAGTATATTTGTGATGTGTTGAAGGCCACTTAAATGAGTAATTTTCTCAATGATTAATGACCTGATTTCCATTATTCTCCTTGTTAAGTAATATTTTCCCACAGGAGACCGGGAAGAAATATAGCATTTGGGCATGGAAGATGGGCCTCCAAGGTGGCCCCATCTCAGTAGCTGCGCCATTTAGGGACTTCAATGGTTTAATTACGCCATAGGCTTAGCACTTCTATAAGGGGATGGTAACTTTGCTTCCATCAACCTTATGAAATGTTTGCTTCCTTAGAAATCATTCAAAATTCAAATCAAACTTCTTATTCTGTTTTTTTTTTACCACAATCTTCACTAGATACACACATTAGTCCTTAAAATATGGGCTTAGCATACATTTAAGTTAAAACAAACTTATTTACACTAAAAATGCATCTAAAAATCTAATTATAAGTATGAAAAAAAAAAATCAATTTTGTGTGTTAATCAATTAATAGCTAGCTTGAACCTTGAACTTGAATAAGTGGATATGAAGACTGCTATTCGCCATGGTGGTTTGGAGGAAGAAATCTACATGGAGCAACTAGAGGGTTTTATAGTGAAAGGGAAATAACACTTAGTTTGCAAATTTAAAAAGAGATTTATAGGTTGCAAGCCCCAAGATAGTGGTAAAAGAAGTTTGATTCATTCATGATGAGTCATGAATTTCTAAGAAAAAAAAATATTTGTCTTTTTCAAACAATATACTAGTGATAGTTTTGTAATGCTATTATTATATGTGGATGACATTCACAATGTTAGCTAAGATGCTAAATTGATTTATAAGCTAAAAAGAAGAAGTTATTAAGTGTTTTTTACATGAAAAACCTACAAGATGCTAGACGAATTTGGGGGATTTAATGCAGATCTTGAAGATGAAATCACAAGTGACCTAAATTTCAAGAAGTTGTGGTTGTCTCAATGAAAATATATTGAAAGGTTGCCTCAGTAAAATATGAAAAGTATTCCTTTCTCCTCGACTATGAGAAGTTCGATGCATGTCATGGTTTGCACAAAGTTAAATATAACTTATTTGGTTAGAGTTGTGAGCTGGTTAAATATAGGTTAAGAAGCATTGGAAGGTGGTAAAATGAATCTTTAGGTGCTTAAAAAGTAGCTCAAACATGTGTTAATGTTTTGAAGGAGCTTAGATGTTCTTCAAAGGGTTTATAGATGCATTTATGGCTAGTGACCTTATAGTAAGAGATTTAGAGTGCGTTTGGAAGTGATTTTAAAAAACGTTTCTAATATTTCTAACACTTGAGTAGTAAAAAATTTTCAAGTATTAAAAATATTAAAAACATTTCCTATAATCCCTATTAAACGGCCTCTTACGTCTAGATATTTAATCACCTTTACAGGGGAAGTTGTGTCATGGTAGTTTTATAATGTTATCATTCTCAAACAAAGCATATTGATGTGAGATATCATTGGTTGAGATATAGTTGAAAAATGTAACTTAATTAGAGAAGATTCATACTAACAAGAATGTCTTAGACGTATTGAGAAAAGTTGTTTCTAAGTAGAAGCTTTTGTATATTAGTATGGTAAGTTTAAACTCCATGTGATAGCAACCCGTATATGATACAACCCCTTTAATGATCGATTTAACATACTTAAATTTATGAATTTTTTATATTTAATTTTTTTTAAAAAAAAAATACTTTTTAAATTGTAAATATCATATAATTAAAAAAAGTAAATAACCACATAAAATTTTATATATTTCATTATAAACATTAAAAATGTTTTATAATTAAAACATTAAATAAAATAATAAATGGTAAAAATAGAATTTAAATTTAGTTCTATATTACAAACATGTTATAATTAAAATTAAATAATTAATTCATTAAAATTGAACAAAATTAAACTTGAAATAAACAACTAAACAGTATTTTAAAATACTACATTTTGTAAAATTTTAAATAGACTAAACAAGTTATAATGGCTTTAACAAATTTAATAGATTAAAGTCGTATTAACAAAGTTAACAGGTTGAAATATTAACAAAATTAACAAGTTGAAATTGTGTTAACAAGTTGTCTACATCAGTTCATACGCAATCTAATTTAACTCATTTATTAGACAAGTTAAACAGGTTGTATTATACTATCCGTGTAATAAACGGGTCATGTTCATCTTAAGTCATTCTAACTTGATTATTGATCGGATTGGATGGAATTTGAATTAAGTTTTTAACATTTTGAAACTATTTCTTATTTCAACATGAAACGAATCTTATATGACATGGCCCATTGTCACCCAACTGACACATGAATCTATAGTTTTATAGAAGCATGTGACATTTGATGGCATATGGGCATATCCTTTAGTCTTTCCCTCTGATTCACAAGATCCTTTTTTCTCAAGGTCCTGCCAGAGCCCTATTTCACTATTTGCCCCCCACATCAGTGGAACTAGATCCCTTGTAGCTTTTGGCATTTTCACTACTACCATTCTGCAAATGTTGAGGCCGAGTTCAAGAAAGAAATAGCAATATCACAGCAAAGGTATGGACAGAGCACAACAACATTTTCTGCAAAATCACCTAATCACCAAGCCCCCCTAGATGATATGTGTGCAGTTGAGAAGTGTCAAAATTTGAAGTCTGTTTAGAAGCCACTCTTCAATAAAAGTTACACATTGCAAATCATTTCGGAGAATTTATTCCAATTCCAATTTGATAATTTATTTTTCTAATTCTTGTTCATCACTAATCAAAGTTAAATAGTGAAATCTGGAACAATGAAAACATCACTCTTACTTAGGCCTTGGTAGGTTCAGTGGTGAGACCAAACCCGAATGGGAAGAGCGGGTCGTAATGCCGATCCCCAACATTCATTGGGAGCTGGTCAACAGTCCTGAACCAAGTCCGAGAAAGTTTCCCAGTGAAGCCATAGTCGCCAAACAAAACATCTGCAACACCCTGGCCTTCTGTTCCTGGGAGCCAAGCAGCAACAAGGGCATCAATTTGATCAACATATGGTTGTATAACCAAAGGACGACCAGAGATGACGATGACAACACACTTCACAGCTCCACAGACGTTTGTGATGATGCTTGGCCCAGGGTCAGGGATTGTCAAATTCAAGTTGTCACCAAATGTCTCTGCATATGGGGGTTCTCCCACCACAACAATGGCATAGGAGAATTTGCTGGACTTGACATAGCTAAGATCAGGGTTCTCTTTGTAGACAACTTCGGTTTTTGGATCAACTGTCTTCTTTATGGCGCTGAGGATCGTGGTACCTGTTCATGAAGAGATTCATGGTCCATCAGTCATCAAAATGATCCTAGAGATAAGAACGTCCCTACATTCAAGAGAATGAGATCATCAGTAACCATACCACTTGTAAGGTTATTGCCACTGAGTCCCTGCCACTCAATAGTCCACCCACCACACTGATTGCCCAAATTGTCTGCATGAGTTCCAGCAACAAGTATTTTTGGTGCCTTATTGGGAAGGGGCAGCAATGGCTCATCAGCAGGCTCGCCATTCTTCAGAAGGACAAGTGATTTCCTCACAGCTTCCCTTGCCAGCTCTCTATGTACCTGTTCCAAGTTGTAGAATATGTAAAGATGCCTTTCTTGTCTTGCAAAATGGGCCCAAATGAACTGGATCTTAACAAACCTGACTTCCTAGCTCGTGGACCAGGCTGTGGTCAGCCAATGGATTCTCAAAAAGACCCATCACAAATTTAACCCGCAAAATCCTTCTCACTGCATCATCAATTCGGCTCATGGGAATAATTTTGCTCTTCACCTGGTAGGTTAGACCATCGATGAACTCTGTATAGTTGTATGGAACCATGATCTGTGACATGCCGGAAACAATTATAAGAAGATAAGAACTCTGTTACATAATTATAATCGAGTCAGGATGCAAATGAATAGAACAATGACCGACCATGTCAATGCCAGCTGTTATTCCAGCTTCAATGGAATATGAGTAGTTAGCATGGGGTGGAGAGGTGATCCTATCAATACCCTGCCAATCTGAGATGACAAAACCCTGAAATAATCCACAAGATTCATAGTTTGTTTAGATTCTTCTGATCAACTTGCCATGGAGAAACCCAAGTCAAATTACACAAACCGTAGTATTTTACCCTGAAACGAAGTGTGTTCTTGAGAAAACCAGTGATAAGTTCTCGGTTAGCATGCATCTTCTTCCCATTCCAGCTTGAGTAGGAGATCATGACAGTTGATACACCCTTGATAATTGAGGTGTAGTAGCCACCCATGTGAATGCTGAGCAATCCATGTCTGCTTATCACGGTGTTGTTTTCATTGATACCCTCGGTTGTTCCACCATCTCCCACATAGTGCTTAGCACAAGCAGCAACCTTTTTGCTAGGCAAATGAAGCAACAGAATGAAAAATAAATTAATTAACTAAGTTAAATTAAATTAACAGCAGTTTCAGAAAAAGTCAATCAAAGCATAATGGTAAAAACTTCAGAAATGGTTTTCAAAAGTAAAATGAACATAAAAATAAGAAATCTCCACCAAAAGATTCTGTTCTTTCAGGATTTTTTTTTCCCTGAGTTATTAAAAATGGACTAAATATCTTCGGGGTGATGTAATGTATTGTGTTTATTGTTGAAAATTATTCTGGTGGATGCTGCAGGACAACCATATATGGTATTATGGTTTTTGAGAACAAAATTCGAATCCAATATCTAGGTCAATGTTTGAAACGTAGAAAAAATAGGTGCACCTACCATTAATTTATTATTAGTGCTATTTTGTTTTTTCCCATTTTTTTCTTTCCCTCCGTTATCACAAGGGAACTCGTGGTCCAAACACCACTATTCCTTGATCAAACACAAAGGTCCAAAGCTGTTACTTTCAATAGGACAATTAAAGAGAGAATATCTACCATTCAGGCAAGACCTGTCAGCAAAATTTCATTCATCCCCAGAAAGTAGCAAACAAATTAAACCTCCATATACAGACACATTAATGGGGAATATTGTTGACCTTTGCTTAGGTTCATGTCACAGGTGGACAAAAAATTGAAGTGACAAGGATAATGTGTATTCTATCCCACACAATAAAAGATTAGCAAAGATCTATATGATTATCCTAAGCAAATCATGAATATGGACCAACGCAAATTTTGAAATTTCATTTCAAGAATGGCAGAGGTTTTGTAAATTAAATAATAGATTTTTATTTTATTTTTAAGTGGATAAAACAACTGTAAATTTAAAGTTAAGCTAAGAGTTACAATGCATATAATTAAAGACTCTGTTATCTAAATCTTAATTAATAACTATATCACTAGTTGATGCATGCACTTAAAGAGTATTATAGAAAAAGAGATGACGGATTGAACAACATACTCAAAGAAAGAAGTTGTTCGCAAAAGTTCTTACTTTCCAGCGACATATGGAATGCCCTTCTGAGAACCAGGAGGAAGGTCTCCTTGTAGTCCAGGTACAATCTCGGTCATTGCTCGAACAACTTTGGGATCTTCACTGTAGCTTTCAAAACACCGACCCCATCTTGGATCTCTGCAAACCTTTATGGCAAAAGTCACAGAACCAAAAAAAGATCAGAACATTAATACAGGCTACTGATTTCTTAATTTGACACTAATTGGTTAATGAATTTAATCTAGTTACCGCAATACATGGTGCAAAAACATAAGAAATGCCTGTAGCTCTAACTTCAAGAGCAGTTGCAGCTCCAATCCTCTTAACAAGTTCAGGGTCCCTGCTTGACAAGAAAGAAGTTCCACCATGAGTGACAAATATAGACACACATCTTAAGATTAGGAGGCCAGTGAAATAGGGAAATTTTCAGATTCTGAGTCTGCTGTAGGTATGATTCTGAGCATTCTGTTCAAACTTTTATTATGGTTGTTGCCTGTTTGAGCCTTTGGAGAAAATTCACAATCATTTTTATTTGTTTAGTTTTAAATGGCACTTCTTTTTTGCTTTAGTACTGTACAGGGTAGCTGCAACAAGGATTTGCAGAGTCAAGTCTGTTTGCTAGGAGCTCCTCACCAACTAATTTCAAATGCAGAGTTATTTGTGAGGTATGCTTCAATGTCCTACAGAAACAAAAGTACTACATTGTATTTGACATGGTATTTGGAATGGGTTTTTCCCCCTCTTTGATGGTATTCGAAACGGGTCTATGTTAATGGGGGATTGCTTTTGATAGCTTAAAGCTTATGCAATGGCCCCATCCTGGAGGGATATATTCCAGTGTTAAGATGTTTTGCAAACAAAAGGTACAATTCCTTATCAAAGGAATGCTCAGTTTAAGCACATCCTGTGCATTTTTCTTAGGAAATTGAAAAACATGCACCAAATTCACAAATTTTGGTCAGCAGCCAATGCAACTTCTACTTTAGAGGTAGATGTTTGTTATAAGGTTGAGAAAGCCATGTGCAAGAAATGGTCATGCATAGTCATGTTTACTTGCCTGGTAGCTCCAAGCCCAACATTGTGAGGAAAGATTGTTGCCTTGTAAACATTGTTATGACCATGAACAGCATCAATCCCATAAATCATTGGAATTCCAAGACGGGTTGATAAAGAACCCTTTTGGAAATCATTCACCATTTCAATCCATGTCTCTGCAGAAGCTTGTTTAGCAGGAACACTCCCTCCACCACTCAATACACTCCCTGCATAACACAAAGGTTTACATTTCTGAAATTAGTAAACACATCCCTAACATAATTACACAAGCAAGAAGAATGATGAATGGTTTACCAATTAAATACTTCTTCATCACTTCAGCAGATGCAACAGTGCGGTCAATTTGCACCATTTGGCCAATCTTTTCCTCTAGTGTCATTCGGCTCATTAGGTCCTTGATTCGAGTATTCAATGGTTGTTTTGGATCCTTATACTTCATGTATGTTGCTTCTGCCATGGCTGCCCAGAAATAGAAAAGCAGAAGACCCAACAAAGCAATGGGTAGTCTCGCCATTTTCTGCTTCTGAGTTGGATTTCAGATTAAAACAAGAATATATTGCTGAATCAGAATGTTGGATCAAGGTAAGAACTACTGCAGAGTCCAATCCATTGAGAGATGAAGAAAAACATGCATGAAAGTAAACAACATGTGTTGCAAGTATCCGTACTATTCAACACCTTAGAAAGGAAATCCTGACAACTGATGATCAGATGCTCAGAAGTCCACAAAAGAGAAAAAAAAAATGATACTTCTTGTACAGACAGGAAACAATTGACAATAATATCAGGTGAGGAAAGCACTTATTTGACATTGCTCCATTTTGTTGCCCAGAAAAATCTAGGAACAGACCAAAAAGGCCCTCTTTAGAAACTGTTCTTGAAAACCATTTGACATCCTTTAGAACAAAAACAGCTTTCTAACTTGGAAAACATGTTTGGCAAACTTTGAAAAATATATTGGTTTTAGAACAAACTTAAGTGCTTTTCAATTTTTTTTAGAGTGTTTTGAATAATAATTGACAATATGAAAGATACATCAGGGGAACTTCTACATAAAATATCTTCATGGAGCAAGAGCCGAGAAAACTGGTTTTCATATTTAAGTTTCCGAACAGAATTTTGTTCATGAAAACAATTGAGAGTGTTCTCGAAACTATTCTCTAAGAACTGTTTCAGAAAATATTCCCAATCAGAAAACTTTTGAAGCTCATTGTGAGGACCCAGAAAAAAAATAAAATAAAATATAAAAAAATCTCCATTCAAAGATTTGGATAAGCTGATTTGAATTTTCTTTGTTTGGAAATGATAACAAAAAAAAAATGAAACCAAAATTTATTTTCCTTTTTGCTCCTGAATTTTTCTGGTCAACCAAATATGCAATAATTGAAATCTGAAAATGACACCCATAAAGGACAAAAAAAAAAAATCTAAAGATCCACAAATCAAGAAATATTATTGAAATTACAATAAAAGAAAAGCCTAGAAAATATATATATAGAATTTTTAAAAAAAAAAAATCAAGAAAGTTAGTAATTCAAAAAGGAAAAAAAAAAAAAAAAGAGAGAGAGAGAGAGAGAGAAAATTGCAAAATAAGTCGGCAAAAGTAGGCTAAAGTTAGAAAATGAAATCGAAGAAAAGTATCAGAATCAATCTCTTGAGTTCATCAAGTCAGGAAAGCAAATGTCAACGTTCCACCAGCGTCACAAATTCTCTGTAGGTAAGAACGGACCCATACGAAAGGAATCGTACACTCGCAGAGAAGAACAGATTATAATGAAGAGAACTCAATGATCAGAAAGCTGAAAAAACAACAAAAGCTAGATCTACTAAAGCCATAAACACAAGAATTGCAGATATTAAGCTCTTCAAAATCTGGAAAAGAAAGAGAATAAAATTCTAGGATCTGCATCCATCACAGAAATAATTACAATCATCAGCATCACCACCGCCACCACCATCATCAACAACATCATAGTCATCAACTCAAAGCCATAGAAGCGTAAGCTCTGTTTGGCCGCTGAGAAAACAAAGGGAAAAAGCCCCCATTTTGCATCTGTCTGGGACATGAGACCCAAAGAAAGAGAACCCCCAACACAGCAGAGCTGAGTAGATTTTCCATTTGGGACTTGAGGAAAAAAAAAAAAAAAAAAGGAACCACCCCAACCCAGCTGAGCTGAATGGTTGGTAGCATTTTGGTAGCATGTCTTATATTCTCTAAACAGTGAACAGTGCCAGACATCCAAATTGTCATTTTACTGTCTCCCCCACTATTTTCCCAGTAACCAAACAGAGCAGCAAAGAAAACTGGAACTAAGAATGGGAAGCAGCAACATTAGAACAAAGAAATGAGAGCCTTAAAACTTACAGAAAAAAGGCGCATACAAATCCACTAGCCTCTCCTCAACTTTGAGAGAGAGACAGAGAGAGAGAGAGAGAGAGTTTCCTCAAGGGTGAAACTCCAATTTGGAAGACAATGTGGGATGGAGGTGGTATTTAAAGAAAAGTTGGTTTAATTTTTTATTTATTTTGTTTTTTAATTCTCACGTACGTTTTTATACTTTATTGAGAAATGTTAAATAACCTATTATTTCCTTTTTTATTCCTATCTTTCATTGAAGGAAATTTTTACTATCTTCTTCTTCCTCTTTTCTATCCTTACCCTAATTTTCCTCCCTTTTTCTTTTCTTTTCTTTTCTTTACTTCTTTAGCTTTTATTTTTTTATTTATTTAATTGAAAAAAAAAAAAAGATAAAAAAGGTAGGACTTGTTTGGTAACTATTTTTTATAATAGTTTTATTTTAAATTAAAAAAAAATTAAGAAAAACACATTTTGCAACAAAAAATTATGTTTTATTTTCTGTTCTTAAAAATAGAAAATATGATATTTTTGAAGAACATCTTCTAATAAATTTGTATTGTTTTTCACTTGTTTAAAAAAAATAATAATTATGTAAACACGTAGATATATTAAAAATAAAATTAAACATAAAAGTTATATTTAAAACATATTTAAAAATAGTAAAAACAAGTTAAAAGCATTTAACAATTGTTTTTTATAATAGTTTTCTATTTTTCAAAACAAAAAATCAAAAAAACTTGTTGGACAATCAAAAGTTGTTTTATATTTTTTATTTTTAAGAATAAAAAGTATGATGTTTTCAAATAATATTTTTTAGTTGTTCATGTTGTTTTTATTTTTTTTTTATGACTATTTTAAAAAATAATTATATAAACACTAAAATGATTAAAAATAAAATATTAGATATAAAAATTATTTTAAAAATATTAAAAATAAATTAAAAATATTTTAACTTTTCAAACAAACTTTTTTTTCTACGAAACACTAGACAAAAATTGTTTTTCATAACAATTTTAAAAAACAAATACCAATTAGACTCTTAGATTTCTAAAAAGACTTGTTTTATAAAACATTAAACAATAGCATAAAAATTTATTTTCAAAAACTGTTTTTTAAAACTATTTTCAAAAATAGTTACTTAACATACCCTTGAGATCCAAAATGTTTTTTCAAAATTTTATTTAATTTTGAGTGAAAATTTGATTAAAAAAACATAGGAAAAGTTGGAATTGGATTAAGAAAAAGATAAAATTATTCTTTCACTTTTATTTTTATTTTAAAAAAGTGATAGAGGTAAGAAGATAATTGACGTGAATGTTTAACATTCCTTTTCTGAAAATAAAAATAAAAATTAACATTAATGTTCTTTGTTTATCTACCTTTAATAAAAGAAAATACATTTTATTAAAACAAATAAAATAATCCCAAAAAAATAATAATAACTTCCACTTTTAGAATATGAAATATTAATTTTCCTTTATAAAAAAATATTCTTCATCAAATTTTTTATACCTTACTTTGAACTACTTCCAAAATAATAATAATAACTTCCACTTTAAAAATATGAAATATTAATTTTCCTTTATAAAAAAATATTCTTCATCAATTTTTTTATACCTTACTCTAAAATACTTCCAAAAAATAAATAATATTATTACCATGAAAAAGAATTCAAAATAATTGAAGATAGTCCTACCATGTCATATGATGAGGCTCATTAATTAATAAATGGGACCACCCCATTCATTGCACCCACCTATCAATAAAAATTGAAAAAATTTATATAAAAAAAAAAAAAAAAAAAAAATGGTGAATTTCCATCTTAGAAAAGGAAGGAGAATGAGAGGAAAAATAGAGGCCATCACATAGGCAATCAAGTATTGAAAGGAGGAAAGGAGAGAATGGTTTAAAATATGAATGCAGGCTCTTCCACTTACTAAAAATACAAAAAATTGGTCAAAAAATATGGCAGTGACTCCCCCATTTTGACCAATTTTTTTGTTTTGGGGGTCATGACAAGTGGGCGATTTTATTGGATGCCAACTAGGAATTTTGGGAATTGGGTTCTTGGCTTTTAGAGCCTTTGGCGTGTGGACTTGCCTGCATTTCGAAATTTGCAGTCCAATTCTGCCAAATTCTTTATTTTAAATCTTAATATGTGGCAATTGGAAGGCTAATTCAAAATATTATTAAAAAATAGAATGAAGTCCAAACTTATCCTAAAATCACTCTATTATTCATTGTCAATGGGTAGTATGGTCATTTACAAAAATAATAATAAATAAATTTTATTAAATAAAAAAACTCGTATTTTTATTTTAAGTCCAAATACTTTTGAATTTATTTAAAATCTAAATAAAATTATACACTTTCTATTTTTTTTTTTAATAAATAATACTATTACATAAAGATATAAGAATATTTACATTGAAAAAATAATAATCTTAAAAATTATTTTAAAAATCTAGGTAACAAAAAATTTTTATTATCTCGTATTTTAATGGGTTTGAAAGTGATTTTTAAAAATACAAAATAAATTTGATTTTTTATTTTATTTTATTTTATATATAAGATGTTTTAGCCTTATATAAAAGTTTTTTATTTTTCAAGTGTATCCAAACATGGACATGTAAAATAACTTATTTTACAATTAAAGAGTGAGACATTTTAAATATTCTTCCTAAATACTATATAAATAAAATATTAATTAATAAAATATTATATGGATTGTTCCTAAAAAAATTAAAAATAATGAAAATTTATAAAAAAATTTAAATAATTGAAATAGCTAAATAATTTATTTTGTAATTTTTTTTCATTAAAATTGAGCACATAAATCTGATTACAAACTCTTCAAATCATGTAAATGTCATGTTTTCATTATTGTCATGGAAGGTTTTAAGTATGAAAAGGTATTAATAATTACTTCTACTTCTATTTCTTTGACTATTAAACCCAATGGTTACTACCAACCTAAATAGAACAAAGAAAGACATGGAGTAAAATCTATAGATGTACTTGTAACAAATTCCTTAATTATGTAAATCAAACCTTAATTTCACACAAATCATAATAGTAAAAGATTTTAAAAACAATATGATTTTCGCGGTTTCAGATAAAAAAAATACAGTTGCATTATTGAGAAAAAACATACCTTTTACTACCTAGAAATTTTTTGAAAAGACCAAACAAAAAACATAGTAGAATTGTATCTAAAAAATATAGTTGCATTGAGAAAAAAACATACCTTTAATTGAAATCGTGTTTCTCTTCCTTAGTCCCTTCACCCTTAGGTTTTCTTTTATGCGTATTATTGATGGAATAGAACGATTATTTTATAGATAAAAAGAGTTTCCTTATAAAATTAGAAGTCCACTTTCCATGAAAGTGTATTTAAGTTAGAAAACTAACTTCCCAAAAATTAATTAAGATTTTAGTTTTATTATTTATTAAATTATAATATTTAAATAAATATCACGTAATAATATATGCATGGATCACATAAAATTCTCATAGTATTCCCTTCTTTGACAATAACAATGAATATAATAAGTTTGAACGATTTTAAACCTTGATTTACGAATTAAATATATGCCGTATGAATTGTTTATTATTTGAATTTCCTAAACTTTTACATGCATTGCTATAGCTTGTAAGTGACTAAGATGCTTCAAATCAAGTTCATTTTTTTTTTTTTGTTAAATTAAACAATTTTGCATCTTTGTTAAATGTTAATTGACTTGAAATACAATGACGGTACATTATTAATATCATAGTATCAATTTTTTTTTTTTTTTTTTTTTAAATCTTGGATTTGGTTTTTGTAAAATTTACTTCCCTTTTCCTTGGAAATATAAATATAAACTAAAATTAACATGATAATGTTTAGAGATGACAATGGGGTAGGTTTTTTCAGATACCAATCTGTCTCACCTTACTTCTAATGAGATTAGTTTGAAATTTAAATAAACAAATTAGGGGCGTTTTTGACATTTTTTTAAAAAAATCTAAGATCGATTTGAAGTGGGTTTAGATTTACCTTATTCCACTCCACCCTACTCCGATTATATATAAAATTAAGTTTAAAAAATAATTTAATATAATTTTTATTTTCTTATATTTAAAATATAATAATAATAATAAAAAAATACTTTTCAATCAAATAAATTATAAAAAATTATAATATTTTAATTATTTATAAAATACATTTATTTTAATGTAATTAAGAAATTTTAAAAAATAATTATAAAAAAAAAAAAAGTTAAATGAGTGGGGTGAGGCATGAGAAATTTGCATAACCGTCTTAATCAGTTTAATTTTTTTTAATGAGATGGAGATGAAAATTATTTTGAATAAACGGTACAAAATTGGGATGGGGCAACCTGTCTCAAACCTGTCCAATTACCATCCCTATTAATGTTTGAGAAAAAAATATTATTATTTTTATTATTGAAATATAAAACATGAAAAATGTGAGTAAGGCAGGGCTTGGTTTTACCATATGTCAATTTTTAAAAATTAAAATATTGAATTAGCGATAGCTTTCTATTTTTTACTTCGACTGAAAGTTAAAATGAAAATAAAGTCACAATTTTCAAAAGACATATTAAAGCTTTATTAAATATGAAATATCTTATTGCCTAATCTATAAATTCTTTAAATAAAACTAATTAAATATGCAAAAAAAAATTTCATCAAACTTAAAAAAGAGCTTTTAACTTTTCACGAGACAATTCACATCCATCTCAAATAAAACAATGGGAAGCCATCACATCAAATCTTTTTTATTCACTTAAAATTTAGTGCTTGTCCTTGAAAATTATTTTTAGAATTTAAAATAATAAAAAATTTTAATACCTCAATTTGGTTATAATATTTTAAAGATATTCTCAAGTTGATATTATTTTATATTTTTAAAAAATAAAAAATAAGAAATATATCCAAATCGATATGTTTAATAGCTGGAGGGGTGTGGGAGTCCAGCCCATTTTTGCTTCCTTTTACAATGCCACTGCCGGCGGCCAAGCCACACTCCCACGGCGCCCCGAGGAACGCGGCGCAGCCGCCTTCAATAAGTAATTGCTGCCTGCAACGCGCTGCAGCCGCCCTCAAAAACTAATTCTAATGGAATCAGTATTACTTGTTCTTTTTATATATGTATATATTTAATAATAGAGTTGTGAATTATTTTATTAATTTTTTATATTTTATATTTTTTTATTATTAAAAAATTAAAAATTATCAGCATTTTCAAACGTTTTCCACTAAAAGTTCATTAATAAAATTGTTAAATTTTTTAGAATCAACCAGTCAAAGAGATTAAAAAAAAGATAACTATTATCCATTAAATTACTTAAAATTTTTTATATTTATCAACTCAAAATTTGTAGTCATTACGGTTTTAAAACACATTTACAAGTTTAAAAGAAATTTATGCGTATATATTTTTTGAAATTTTCTTTCTTTTAAAAGATTATTTTTCCTAGGGATAGATATCAAGCTTTTTTTTTTTTTTGGTATATTTATATTTTTTTTGCATATTCATTTTTAAAAATAAAATGAAATAAAGAATAATTTTTAGATAATAAGTAGAAATTATTTTAATTAATTTTTTTTTTTTAAAAAAAAAAAATCTAATTGGCTATGTTTTAAAAATTATATTTTATTCTTTAATTTAGAAACAATTTTTAAAAACATATTCCAGAAAACATGATCACACCCGTTATTAATCTTTGGAACTTAAATTTAATAATACGAGGTTAGAGGTGAAAAGGAGGCCGAGATAAGAGTAGTTGCAAATAAATTTAGAATAGAAAAAGGGGTAAGGAAGTGGGTAGTCCGCTGGCACTACCCCAGTCTAGATTCTTTCCCTTTTATGATAAGAGGATTGACGACGCTTTCCACTACGTGCGATCCAGTTTTGCCTCTTCATTCAATTCCCCTTTATGTTTCCGTTGACTAGTTTATTCAAACTAATAATAATTAAATGTCCCACGGCAAATATTTTAAATTTTAAAAATAATTTTTAAAACATAGTACTTTAAAAAATATGGGGGCAATCATGGAAAGTTATTTTAGGAAAAATAATTTAGTAACTCTGTGCTGGCATTAGAAGCTGGACTGGCACCTACCCTTCTTCCTTTCTCATTTTTCTCCTTTTGGAAGTCAATCCTCCCATGTTTCACTTCTCTTTATGCTATTTGGTCTGAAAACCGTTTTTAAAATTTGATTTTCTTTTTTTTTTTTTTTCCTATTTTTAAAATCTACTTAATTAAAAAAGCAAAATTTATTTTTTTAAAAGTATAATTCATTTATTTATCATTTTTTTCATTTTCTTTATTAAAGTTTTATTTTAACATCTTGTCTAATTAATGCATTAAAATAAATTAGTTTTTAATAAAAAAATATATTCACCTATAATTATTAATAACTTAATAAATAGATAAATGAATACTAATATTTTAAATAATATCGATTTCAAACATATATATATATATATATATAGATAAATAGATAGATAATATTTCATTTTGTTTGGTATTCATAATATTTTATATTTATAATTTTTATAATTTTCATGCTATGGATCTCATTTTTTTTTTATATTTTAATTTTTTTAAAAGAATATTAAACCCAAATTTTAAAAAAATAAAAATAAAAAAACACTGTTTTTGTTTTCTTCAAAATAAAAACATAAAATAAAAAATAATATAAAAAATACTAACTTATCTTTAATTTCATTCAACCAAAAATTAGTAATGGTCAGTATTCAATTTCAAAAATAATATCTAAATGTAGGTAAAATTTAAATTTTAAAAGTGTTTGCATTTAAAATTTTTAATATAAATTCACAATTCCCATCACTATATTTTTGTTTAATTAAAAATTTAAATCATTAAAATTGTTTTTATTTTTAATGTTTTTAAAACTTACATTATATGCATTTTTGGATATATTATTTAATAATAGTTGTCAAAGTGATAACAACGATAATAAAAATTAAATAGGCTATATTCTATTTTCTATGGATGATATTTTTAGTTACTAATATTGTTACTTTCAAGTATAATGTTACTATATCTAGTGATATGTTTGATATAGATGTTGAAGTGGTGATGAGTGATAAAAAAGTGAATATATTCTGTTATTTATAATTGTACTTTTAGTTATTAATATTGTTATTTTTAGATAAAAATAATGTTACTATTTTTAGGACTTGTTTAATATAAAGGCTAAAGTGGTGATGAGTGATATGATAATTACATAAGTGGGTCCAATCAAGTATGTTTATCAACTTATCTTGTATAGGTGGTAGTTGTCACATCCCTGATAATCAACCCAAAATTTTCACTGAGTGTGCGATGCTAAGAACCCTTTCTTAGCCAACCTTTCTCTTCAACCCTTATAAAAGCAACATAACAGGCCAACTCAGTTACGGGAATGCTTCCCAACTTATATTATTCCAATCTCTACAAGAATACAAAATTGCTTTCCAAAAGTGTCTCAACACTTTGCTCAAGTAAGAGATTACAATGCTTAAACTCCTAAGCATTCAAAAACACCATCCATGCTTTGTCTCAAAGATGCAGGGGGCTTTTATATGACCCAGCCTATAGTTTACGTTTTGAAATTCAAACCAAGGAGCCTGCTGGTGGTTATGTAATTGTCCATAACTACCCAGTTGGAGACACCCCTTCGAACTAAGGTGTGTCTTCGCACCAGCCACTAGTATCACATCCCTCTGCCAATTCCCTGCTACTGAGTGTTGTCCTGATCACCCTGCTACCACTAGCTAGTTGCCATCCACTCAAGCCCTTTTCATCGAACCGCTAATGAGTCCCCCTTCCCCCCCACCAAGCTATCTTTTCCTTGTAAGGTGCCTCTTGTGAACGGGTGCCCGCTAAAGTATCTTTGATCAAGGCCTTCTGAATCAGCAGCATGCATCAACCAGTTGACCAAGTGTCTAGTGCATCAATGTGCCTTCCTTACACTGATGTATGAGCCCATGCCATGTCAAGGTGCCTATGGCCCAGGCATGTGTTTAGCTCCCTCTGTCAATTCAAGGCTCCATTGCAATGCGCCATGGCATTGCGCCCATGATTGTTTCTTCCTGGTGCACAAGGCATTGCATCCTTGTGCCATGCATAGGCATCATGGGTCTGAGTCAGTTGCATGTTTCGCACCCCATCGAACCATGACATTGCGCCCATGGCTTCACCACTTGGCTCACTACACAAGTCTTTAGGCACCCTCATGCTAGCGTATGAAGGAAGTAGGCCGCACCAGGCTTCGTGCCAATACGGCATGTGGGGTGCATGCCACACATGTTGCGGAACCTATGTGTGCATGCTTGAGTGCCGTCTGTGTCCTAGGCACGCCCAAGGCCATGCCGTGGTGCTCCCTTGAGTCACCTACCCCTCTCTTTCTCTCTCTCTCTCTCTCTCTCTTTCCCTCTTCTCCCTTAAAGAGCATTATGGGTCATTCTCAAGATGTTTGGAGGAGACATCAGAACCCCTTGAGGAGATATAATGGAATATTTAAATAATTAATAATTATATTCCATAAGAAACCTCACCCTTCATCTGCACCAACTCCATAGCCCCACATATGCCCAATATGCACTAAATGTGTGCACGGGTGTGGCCTAGAGTGTGCATGGGTGTGACATGGTGCGTGAGACTATTGTGCGCGCGCAGTGCCCGTTTGGTGCATGCATGGTGCCTGTCTGGTGCACGTGTCGTGCCCGCTTGGCGTGCACGTGGTGCCCCCTCTGGTGTGCGCAATTAGCATCTTTCTTGCCGGTCTCGTCATTTGTCTCTTGGGTTTAAACCACCAAACCTCCAAGGCTATTCTTGCTCTTCGTCTAAGATCCTTATGGGTGCAAGACCTTCCTATGAGACCCTTTCCTCCATCATTGGGCTAGGGGACTAAGGGGCTGACAAACCCACCCTTGCTTGTTGAAGTCAACGCCCTTGTCGACTTAGTCTTCAGCATGCCTGGATTGCCTCCTCAAACTGCCAAAATGTAACATCCCTTTCCTATGTAGTTTCTGCTTCTGCAGTCCCCTTCCACTGAACCAAAAAATTGGTTCGCTGATTCTTTCTACTATGTCTCATGGTCCTATGATCCAAGATTTTCTCCACCTCTTGATCAAATTGTTTCATGACCAAGGGAGAGGCCCGTGTTTTGTCTGCACTCTCTCTACGTCCAGATCTTCATGGTATAGGTTCAGAAATCTGACATGAAAAGTTGGGTGAAGCTTGAGCCTCTCAAGCAATTTCAACATATAGGCCACTTGCCCCACTCTTTTTATTACTTCAAACGGTCCATCATATTTAGGATTCATACCCCTCTGCCTTGTCTTGCTGCTAATTTTCTTCCATATTTGAGAAGTCAATTTCAAGAAGACCCTATCCCCAACCTGAAATTCCAAGGGGCGTCAGTCATAGTCTGCATACTTCTTCATCTGTCTAGTTGCCTTCTCTAAACTCTTTCGAGCTTCATCAAACATCTTTTACTTGGACCGAGCCAATTTGTAGGCTGTAGGGCTATTTCTTCCTGCCTTTTGCTTAGCGACCTCCAAAGGCATCCTTGGTTGTAACCCAATAGCCAATTCAAGGGGGCTCATCTCTGTTGCTGAACTCCTCTACAGATTGTAGCACAACTGGGCAATGTCGAGCAAATCAACCCAGTTCTCTTTCAATTTTAGTCCCAACCTAGTTGCCTCTCGGGTGGCCACAAAATTATGAGTGACACCACTATCCACCATAGCCTTAACCTGCATACCATTCACAATTGCATGCACATGCATTAGGGACTTTTGAACAAGAGTCTCGCCATGAATGACATCAGGAGTTGTAGTGGATTGACTCTAGCAGGGGTCTTTGAGTCAGATTCTCCCTTGTCATCTATAGTCACAAGGGTCGAGATTTTTTCTCTTTTGGGTTAGTCCTTGGCTCTGTGTGGGCCATTGCAAATAAAGCATCCTACCATTTGGGTGGATTGCTGCACAAATTTAGTGGTCTTCTCCATTGGTTTTACCCTTATAGTACCTTTCTTGTTTTGTTTCTTTCACCCTGACTTCTTAAAAGTCTTGCCCTCAGCCTTAGCCTTCTTGCCTCTTTCTAACTTTGGTTTTCGCATGGTGGAGACGACACCACCCATTTTGTAATCCACCAAGCAATTTGCTGTAGCCATGGTAGTAGGGAGATCACGAATCACTTGCCTCCGAAGTTTAGTCTAAGCCCACCTCTGCAATCTAAACATAAAATTAAAGAGTTTGTCTTCTTATGACATGCTCTTTATATCTAGCATCAAGGAACTGAATTCCTTGACATAGTCCCTCACTGATCTGGTGTCTCTGAGTCTTTTCAATGATTCCCTAACCACCGAAGTAGTGTTGGTGAGGAGGAATTGATCTTTTAATTCCTTCTTCAGAGTCTCTCAAGTGGTGATTTGGGGCCTTCTAGACTTTGCATCATTCTCCATCCTTGTTCCCCACCATAGTTTGGCATCACTGATTAAATACATAGTAGTAATGAAGATCTTCTCACCATCAGGAACATGAGCAGCCCTAAAGAACTGTTCCATGTCCCATAAGAAATTCTCCGACTTTTTCGCGTTCCTATTACCATTAAAGCCCTTAAGCTTTGGGACTCGGACTTTGGGAGGGGCTTTAGAGCTTGAGGAGCATCCTTACAATATAGTTTTCTTGAGGACTGCAATGTCTTCTCCATAAGATTGCAAGGTGTCCTTGAAGTCATCCATCAGGGACTGGATTTTTGCCTTCAAGCTAGCAAACTTCTCCTTAAAGAATTTGTCATGTGTCTCCAACAAACTCCTCTACACTTAGATTTCCCCCACAGTGTGCTTTGCTTATGAAGCCATAGTGCCATCCTCACGTGGCCATTATCCTAACATTTCTTCCATCCAAACAATCCTTTCCCGCAAGGCTTCTATTGCACTACTACCAGCCATCTTTGGTACATGCTCTGATACCATTTGTCCCACCCCAAATAATTTTCCAAAATTTTTCACTGAGTGTGTAGTATTAAGAACCCTTTTCTAGCCAACCTTTCTTTTCAACCCTTATAAAAGCAATATAACAGGCCAACTCAATTACGGGAATGCTTCCCAACTTGTATTATTCCAATCTCTACAAGAATACAAAATTGCTTTCCAAAGTGTCTCAACACTTTGCCCGAGTTAGAGATTACAATGCTTAAACTCCTAAGCATTCAAAAACACCACCTATGCTCTGTTTTAGAGATGCAGGGGGCTTTTATATGACCTAGCTTGCAGTTTACATTTTGAAAATTCAAACTAAGGAGGCTGGTGGTGGTTATGTAACCGCCCATAACCACCCAGTTGAAGACATCCCTCTGAACTAAGGTGGGTTTTTGCACCAGCCACCAACATCACACCCCTCCACTAGTTCCCTGCTGTTGAGTGTTGTCCTGATCACCTTATTGCCACTAGCTAGTTGTCGTTCTCTCAAACCATTTTCATCGAGTTGCTGATGAGTCAAGTTGTCTCTTCCTCGTAAAGGTGCCTCTTGTGAATGGGTGCCCACCAAAGTGTCTTTGATCAAGGCCTTCTGAATCAGCAACATGCATCAACCAGCTGACTAGGTGTCGAGTGCATCAGTGTGCTTTCCCTACACTGGTGTTTGAGCCCATGCCATGTCAAGGTGCCCATGGCATGAGCATGTGTCTAGCTCCCTCTGTCAGGTCAAGGCTCCACAACAATGAACCATGGCATTGCGCCCATGGTTATTCTTTCTTGGTACACAGGGCATTGCACTCCTCCGCCATGCATAGACATCATGGGTTCGAGTCAGCTGCATGTCTAGCGCCCTATCAAACCATGGCATTGCGCCCATGGCTTCACCAACTGGCTCATTGGACACGTCTTTAGGCGTTCTCATGCCAGTGCTGGGATGAGGTAGGTCGCACCAGGCCTCGTGTCATTGGGCCACGAGGTGCACACCACACATGTCGTGGAACCCATGTGTGCGTGCTTGAGTGCCGTATTTGTGTCCTAGGCATGCCCAAGGCCATGTTATGGTGCTTCCTTGGTGCCTCCTTGTGTCACCTACCCTTCCTCTCCCCTCCCCTCTCTCTTAAAGAGCATTACGTGCCATTCTCAAGATGTCTGGAGGAGACATCAAACCCCTAATGGAATATTTGAATAATTAATAATTATATTCCATAAGAAACCTCACCCTTCATCTGCACTTACTCCATAGCCCCACATATGCTCAATGTGCAGGAAGTGTGCACGCAGGTGTGGCCTAGCCGCGCCCATGGGCGCATGGGTGCGGCCTGGTGAGTGAGACTGTTGTGCACGCTTGGTGCCCGTCTGGCACGCACGGTGCTCGTCTAGTGTGCACGCGACCAGCGCCTGTCTTGTCGGTGTCCTTATTTGTCTCATGGGGTTTGAACCACCAAACCTCTAGGCTATCCCTACTCTCTGTCTAAGGTCCTCATGGGTGCAAGGCCTTCCCATGAGGCCCTTTCCTCCATCATTGGATCAGGAGGCTAAAGGGCTGACAGTAGTACACTTTCAACTAGTTGGAGGGTAGCTTTGAAAGCATGCACAAATTATTATTCTAATGCATGATTTGAGGATTATTTTTTTTAAAATGCATTTTTTAGATTCTCAATTCAACTATATTTTCCAAATAGTGCACATATACATCATTCCCCCAAAAATATTTTCAAATCTATCACATGGGAGGACTACATCAAACTTATCTCATCGCAAGACTACATGAAACCATTGAGTAAAAAATTAAAATTGATTTTTTTTTTTTTTGCTTTTATTAAAATTGCATATTAGAGAAAAAATTACTATCTCTATTTTAAAAACAATTTTTTTTAAGAAAAAAATAAAAAAACATGGCCAAACGGGCCATAATTTGGATGCATGTGTTTTGTTAAAACTCATGTTTTTTTTTTCAAGATATGATTTTTATTTATTTTACTAAAATTATGTATTCAAGACCCAACTTTAATTATTTATTAAGTAGATTTTATTTATTTTTAATTTTTTTGGTAATTTTTTAATATTTTGTTTATTTATTCAAGTTAACTGAAAATTATAAATGGACGATTGTAAATAGATAGAATTTATTTATTTTTAATATTTTTTTTCTTTTTCAAATTTTTATGCAATCATCCTTCATATCAAATTATAAATGGATCAAAGATGTCAACTTTCTGTAAATGGATTTTATTTATTCATAATTTAAAAAAAAATTTCCATTTTTTATTCAATAATCCTAATTTTGCATAAAAATGTAAATGGATAAAAAAAACTTCACTATAAATGCATAAAGTTTATTTATTTATTATTTTATATATTTTTTTCATTTATTTGTTCGATTATCTTGATTTGTTTAAAATTACAAAATTATTTATTCTTATGGGGCATAAAATTCCATTTGTATGTAAATAATAAAATGGATTGTTCCTAAAAACTTTAAACTAATAAAAAATTCTAAAAATCTTAAATAATTGAAATATCTAAAAATTTAAAATGGTTTAAATCCCTCTCATAGGTTAAATTGGGTAAATAACTTCAACTCACAAATTAAATTTTTTGATTTAAAATCCCTTTTCTAAATTATTTTTATTATTTGAAAAGATTTTTCTTTTTGAATTCTTAATTTAAAATTAATTAAGACAATTTAACTTAATTTTAAAACTTTCAATCAACCCTATCTTATTAAAAATATTAACATGTCATTAACAAACCTTTTCAAACTTAATTGTGACAATATGATAGAATGAATAGCAATCTATAATCTTTAATGAAAAGTAAGCCATCATGTAAATAGGTTCTTATGCCAAAATGAGAGGGAACAAAATTGTCAATATAAAAAATTATCCTTAGTAATCTCACTTTTGACAATTTTGTAATAAAACATAAAGATATATAAATGCCCAGAACTCTCAAACCATGAGTTTACACAACACTCAAAGTAGTCATCTAAACCTAATCATCCTACAACATGTAGAGAACGACTTAGGTTAAATTGGGTAAAGAACTGTAACTCAGAAATTAAATTTTTTTATTTTCACTCATTCACCCCTTTGGGTGTTAACTTATTGAGGGCAAATGTTTTTCAATTGGAAATGATAAGTTGCGTATTCAAAATATAAAATTTATATTATAATAAAAAAAATGCAAGAATATATAACATGGAAGCATAAATTTTAGTTGTTTTTTTCTTTTTTTGTGTGTCTAACTATAGAAATAAGAAATTTTTAGAATGGTTTAATAAGTAGTTATTTTTTGGAATCAAGATTAGGGTCTCTTTGGGAACTATTTTTTAGAACAATTTTTTGTTCTCTAGAACAAAAAATATAGAAAATACGTTTGATAACAAAAAATTGTTTTATGTTTTCTGTTCTTAAAATTAAAAAATAGAGTGTTTTCATAAAATATTTTTTAATTGTTTTCACTTGTTTTCTAAGAGTTGTTTTAATAAATAATTATACAAACATGTAGAATGATTAAAAATAAAACACTAGATATTGAAAATTATTTTTAAAATTTATTTAAAAATGTTAAAAATATTTTAGGTTTCAAAATACACTTTTCTTCTATAACAATCAAAGAATAATTTTAAAAAATTATTCTTAAAAACTATTTTTCAAAATTGTTTTAAAAAATAGTTATCAAATAGGTCTTAGTTTATCATTTTCAATAAAATTTTTATTTTTATTTTTATGAAACTGAAACTAAAATTATAATTTTTATGAAAATTTTATTAAATATGAAATATTTTACTTGAATTAAAATAGAGCTTCTAAAATAAGTAATATCTTCTTGATTTTCATATTAAGATTTTTTTTTTTTTTTTTTAAGTAAAAACATTTTAAACAAAATTAATTAAATAAATATAAAAGTTTTTATTGAACTTAGAAAAGAGAATTTTGTTTTTTAGAAATCTATCCGAAACAAGATCTAAAATATCCGTACCACTTTTTAAATAGTTACTTATTTTTTATTTTTTAACTTTCTATCTTTGAAAACAGGAAATTATAATAACTTCTATATAAAATATAATAAATCTCATATAAAAGAAAATATGAGAGAGATTTCGATGAAATACAATGTTTTGGGCAAAATTAAGAGTGACGGTGTTCTTGAAAAGAACATGTAGTTTGTGCAGTGGTTTCAAGGGTCGTGGTCATATTTTCACATGCATAGGGGTGATAGGTTTGTTGTCATAATTTTTGGTAAAATCGTCACTAGTCCCTACTTGTAGGAATGACAACGGGGCGGGTTTGGGACGGGTTGCCCCCATCCCAACCCCGCTTCGTTTATTTAAAACAATTCTCATCCCCATCCCATTTAAAAAATTAAACGGGGCGGTATGATAAATTTCCATATTCGCCTCGCCCCGCCCCGCCCTGTTTAACTTTTTTTTTTTTTTTAATTTTAATATTTTTTAAAAAAATTACTTTAAATATTTTTAATTACATTAAAATAAATATATTTTATAAATAATTAAATTATTATTTTTTTATAACTTATTTTATTGAAAATATTTTATTATTATCTATATATTAAAAATAGTAAAATAAAAATTAAATTAAATTAATTTTAAAATTAAAATTTAATTTAATTTTAAAATTAATTTTATATATAATCGGGGCGGAGCGGGGCAATACCCAAACCGGCCCCAGGTTTTAAAAAAAATTTCCAAACCCGTCCCAAACCCGTTTATTAAAATTTAACCCCGTCCCATTAGGGGCGGGGCGGGTACCTGAAAAAACTTGTCCCATTGCCATCCCTACCTACTTGGAACCCATATTGAAGTTACATTTCCCATGATTTTTTTTTCCGTGTTAGTTTAGTTTGGATCAATAAATTGTTATAAGCAATATGGAGGGTTGGTTTGGAAAGTGGTGATGCTTTTCTTTTTGTATTTTGGGAAGTAAGGAATCATAAAATGCTTATTGGTGAAAGGAGCTTGTTATTTATCCCTCATTTGTTCAAAGAGAAAGAATTGTGTTAGTGGAGTTCGCAATTTTTAGTATTTAAGTATACATTTTTTATTTTTTTATTTTTTTATGAATCCTGATTTTTTGTTTTATAATTCAATGTTTATTAAAATCAAAGTTTGTTACTTATTCTATAAATTTAATATTTTTGTAAATACATTTAATTTTTTACTTATTCCTCATTTTTAGTTTAAAGGTTTATATTTTATAATCTAATATTTATTGGAATTGGAAACTCGTGTTCTTTGTTTTATAATCCAATGTTTATAATAATAGAAGACTTCTTTATTTTATAATTGGAATAAGAGATTTATACTTATACTATAAATTTAACATTTCTATAAATATTTTTAATTTGTCTTATTTTTTTTAAATTTTATTTTTAACTAATATTCACAGCTTAAATCTTATAATAAGAAAAATAAAGTTCTTTATTTTAATTGAAATTGAGGTAAGTGTTTTTGGAGAATTTTTTTTTCCCTTTTTAGTTTAACTAAACCTTCATTTTGGGATTAGTAGGCAATTTGGGAGATCAAAAATAAATTTTTATTCTTAATAAGATATTTCTCTTTTTTATTTGCTAATGATTTCTCTTTATTATGACTTCATATTACATTTCAATAGATTTTTCTTGTGTAAGTAAATTGATAAAATAAAAGAAAATCAACTAAGAAAGTATGTAAGTAAAAAATTATGTTTGGATAAGTAATCAAATTTGTATTTTTTAAAAAATATTTATCTTATTTTCATAAAATAAAATAAAATTTGGTATATATCATTGCGAAGGACTAACATGATATTTATTTTTCTTAACTTAGAAAAATCAATCTTAAAAAAGAATTTTACTACCTAAAATTTTGATATGAAAAAATGTAACCTTATTTATATTCCATCAATATCATTTTTTTTTCTATTTATATTTCAACCAATCATTTTTATTTGCTATTTGATTAAAAGAATTTTTGAAAACCCAATTTTTGAAATTTGACATTTCACGATTTTTTTGACTTTATTCAGATAAAAATGTCCTAATTATTTTCTTGTAAAAATAATTTTTTTTTTTAATTTTATATGTAAATACTTGAAATGATAAATGGTATTTATGTAAAAAATAAAATACTTTAAAAAAAATAAAAAGAGTTAGAATCACGATTTAAAAATTATTTCATCATTTTAATAAAATATTTTTTTTCTACTTTGTTTTATGTCTAATCCAAGTCTTTGACTTTGAACCTCTTGACCAAGATTTAAAAAAAAAAAAAAAAAAAAAAATCACATTATGTTGCAAAATAAGGACAAATATAATGCAAATCAAAGTAGTAGAGATAAAATATATCTTACTTTGATATATAATATAGAAGAAAGAATCAAAGAAGAGAATTGAGAAAGTGAAAGAAAGAGAGAGAGAGAGAATGAGAGGAAGAACTTTCTTCTTTTTCTCGGGATACTCTTACATGGGGGGTAAGAGGCCTTTTATAGGCTTCATAATATGAACTCCCATTACTCATCTTAAAGATGAGTAAATGGAGTTCATAATGACCATCAATGTGGTCATTCATTACTCTTCATTTACAACACTCCCCCTTAGATGACCACCATATTAAAAGAATATGCCTCATTAAAACCTTGCTAGTAAAAAACCCTATAGGAAAAACCTAGCGAAGGAAAAAGAGTACAATATTCTTTTCTTGGTATATTAGGATTGCCTCATTAAAAACCTTGCCAGTAAAACCCAGTAGGACAAAACCTGGACGAAGGAAAAAAGAGTACAATACACTAACACCCTTTTACAAGCATACTCCCCCTCATGTCGATATCCTTGAGTTGACGCATTCCAATTCTGTGTATTAACTTCTTGAATGTTGAGGTTGGCAATGATTTTGTGAATAAATCTGCTAGATTATCACTTGAGCGTATTTGTTGCACATCAATTTCACCACTCTTCTGGAGTTCATGTGTATAAAAGAATTTTGGTGAAATGTGTTTAGTTCTATCTCCTTTAATATAACCTCCTGTTATTTGTGCAATGCATGCAGCATTATCTTCAAATAATATTGTCGAGTCACCTTTGATAGAGGAGAGTCCACATGAATCCCGAATATGCTGGATCATAGATCTTAGCCATATACATTCACGACTTGCTTCATGAATTGCCAGTATTTCTGAATGATTTGATGATGTGGCTACTATTGTTTGTTTGACAGATCTCCATGAAATAGCAGTACCATTGCAATTAAACACATACCCTGTTTGTGACCTGCCTTTATGTGGATCTGAAAGATATCCTGCATCTGCATATCCAAGCAATTGTTGCTTTGATTCCTTTGAGTAAAATAAACCCATATCAGTAGTTCCACGAAGATAACGCAATATATGTTTGATACCATTCCAATGTCTTCGAGTTGGAGCGGAACTATATCTTGCTAATAAATTGACAGAAAAAGCAATGTCTGGACGTGTACAATTGGCAAGATACATAAGTGCACCAATAGCACTAAGATATGGTACTTCAGGACCAAGTAACTCTTCATCCTTTTCGCAAGGACGAAATGGGTCTTTTTTCACATCAAGTGATCGGACAACCATTGGAGAACTTAAAGGATGCGCTTTATCCATATAAAAACGCTTCAAAACTTTTTTAATCTTTATATAATAAATATTTTCTCCACTTAAATTGTTACAATTAATAAACTAAACAGTCAAATCAAGACAATAGAATGATAGGTATTATTAATTAAATCACTAATGTTTAATATTTAATTATATATTTATTATTAGTTCAAAATTTTTCTTTAGTTTTACTATTTGAATCAAATGGTATCCTGTCATATACGACATTCAAATAAAGACAATGAAACATATGCCGTGTTTTCAAAAACACAAAATGCATACCATATTATTAGAAATAAATACGAATCAAATGTCTTGTTTTCAAGAATATGATTATATAAACCTAAGGGATATCTTTCTTATTATAAAAAATTATCATTGACTATGACTAGGTGATGACATGTGGAAACATGAAAAATATAAATATCAAAAGAACAATTAAAAAAAAAAGATTGAAATAGATTTTTTGGATTTTATAACTTTTTTTTCTTCTGATTATTAATCTATTTAAATTATATGCCGCCCATAGTAAACAATTTTATATAAATTTTATCCCAAAAAATAATAAGAGCTTGACTTCTTTGGTAAAAGGCTTATCAACTGAATATTCTATCCAAAATAACTTATTCTTTGGTTTTATAACTTATTCACCTTTTCACCTTTTTTAAATTTATGGGCATATAATCATCTTCAAATATTTCATTTCTAAATAATAAAATTATTCTATAAAAGTTAGAATTAACATATTCATTTATTCGTTTATAGTTCATTGGATTTTTGTTTAATCATTATCTTAACTAAATTATTTAAATCAAAATTTATTATAACAATTGTATTTATCAAATCAGCTATGTTTGGTTTATAGAAAATTTGAGAGAAAATGAAAAGAAAAGAAAATGAAAGAAAAAGTGGAAAAAATGAAAAAGTGAAAGAAAATAAAAAAAATTTAAAATTAATAAATTATTTTTATTTATCACTTCAAACTCATTTACTTATTTAATTCATTGATATAAAAATTAAATAATTTAAAAATACGTAAAATTTTTTATTAGTTTTTATTATATTTGATTTTCTTTGATATTTTTGACAGGACAATTGAGTATGAAAAAATAATTTTTCTTGCTAATTTTTTTCTTTGCACCCTACTTTTGAGAAGAGAACCAAACATAGGGTTTGAAAAGTAATTTTAATTATTAACTTTTAATAATTAATGATAATTCGTATTATATCCTTTAAATTGGTTTTATTGAATGATTGTTTCTTTAATACAAATGTTAAGACTATTGGGTTTATTGAGTTATATTAATTTTTTTAATACAAATGTTAAAATTGAGTTAGTATGTAGTATAGGTGGAGGTGGCTAGAAGAGATAAAGCTTCAAAAACTAATTAATAATTATAAAAAATTAATTTTATTATTTTAAATGTATGCAACTTTTGGGAATATTATAATATATTAGGCTTGTGGTACGTGCAAAAGCAACTTGAAGTGCTATCTAATAACGGATTTTTTTATGTTTAAATTTAAATTTAATTATTTAATTTAATTAAAAAATAATAATGTTAATCTATTTTATAATTGTATCTAAATATATTTTATTTTAAAATATTTATATTTATTAAATGATTATATTAATAGGTCAAATTATATCTATTTTTTTGGAGAGTAGATAAGATTAAATTTTATTTACTGTTTTTAAAAAAAATAATATTTTAAATTGTAATTCAATGATGTACCATTTATATTAAAATTGGAAATAAGTTTTATAATAAATTAATAAAATATTTATTTATTTTTTATATTTTTATTGTTTTTGAATAGAAACTTCAATATTAAATAAAATTAATTAATTATTTTTTATTAAATTAATTAATTATAATGAATAAAATATAGTTAATTTAATTTATTTTTATTATTTAATAATTATTTATTTATTTATTTATTGAAATTTAAAAACTTAAATAATAATCTTATTCAAATAAAGTAGATAACTCTTATCAAACTAAGAAAAAATATGTTGTTTTTTCATACTTTTTTTTTTCATGGTTTTATATTTGTGTGAAAGTGGAAACATTTATAAATGTTGAAAACAAATAGCTCTTAATGATGCGACATTTATTATAATTAGAAAATTAGTATATTTTAAATTAAAAAATTAAATTTGGTAAGTATCAATTTTACCATCATTATTATTTGTGTGTGATATATATTTTTAAAATTTTTATTTTAATTAAAAATAAAAATGAAAAAGATGATGTGATTGGGATTTTCTTTTTGTAAAAATATATTATTTTATTCAAATAAGTGTAATTATTTTATACTATATAATTTCTAATTTTGTAAAAATACATTATTTTCCAATGTGAGAAAATTCTAATTTTGAGAAAAAATTGAATTTTTAATAAAAATTTTATAATCATTTACAATAATTAAAAAATAACTATTTAGGAATGATTTTTATTTCATATAAATAAAGAAATTATTTATAGAAAAATAAAAGGTGGAAAAAGTGTTAAGAATGCATATAATGATATGAATAAAGAAATTATGGTAAATCTCTTATCTGGGATATTTGCTTTTGTGAAAATTCTTAAAAGATACCTTTTTGGGAAAATTCTTAAAGGTAGTTTTTGTAAAATTCTTAATATATATAAAAATATTTACAAATATCTATTGACCATTAATTTGTTTCTTCAAATTCAATTTTACAATAAGGAAAATTATTTTAATGTGTATTAAATTGTATAATAATAATGTAATATTTATAGTTATTTAAAATATTAATTTTATGTATCATAATAATCGGATGCATAGCGGTTCATGCATCATTTAGAACCACATCCAATTATTATGACACATGAAGTTAATATTTTAAATAACAATAAATATTAAATTATTATTATGAAATTTAATACACAATTTTCTTTATTTTAAATTTGAATTTGAATAAATGGTGACAATGGATATTTGCAAACGTTTTTTATATTTAAAAGTTTGAAAAAAAATGTTTATATAAATAAGTTTTATATCAAGTAAAGTAGTCAAAATTAGTTTAAAACAATGGATATTTACATGGTTATTTAAATAGTTTGACTAAAAATATTTGACTTTCCATGTTTCAATTATTTTAAATAAATTATGTTAATAAAAACTAAAATGATGATAATTTTTTTTATACGATTATTTTTAACTCTAAAAAATAATTAATTTAAAATAATGAATATTTATGATTATTTAAAGTTTTAAACATTATCTAAATCATTTAAGTTATTTATAGGTTTGTATTATCTAAATTCACATTCTATAAGCCAAATGAGCTTTTCAACTTCTTTATATCTTTATCATAAAATTTAATAAATTCATGTTTTTAGGCATATTTAAATTATAAAATATATTAGGTTTTTTATTTTTCTTATTAAATTATCTTAGTAGCCAATTATGTAAAAAAAAAATTTTTTTTTAAATTGTTAACCAAATCATACATATACAACAAAAAATAGAAAATAACATGAGATTTTTAACGTGATTCGAGGATCAATGTGATCCCTATGTCCATAGAATTCAAATCAAGTGAGTTGACCTAATAACTCAACCCCCGATATCTTGAGTGAAACGTAACAAAATTGATTAAAATTTCACAATTCAACAAAAATAATAATGGATAAATTATAAAAGAATTACTAAGATTTGTTTGTAATCCAAAATTATATAAACTTTAACTGTGAAGTTTTAAAAAATATAATAAAAATGTGAATAAATGAAATTAAGAAATATGAATTTATTGTGGAAGAGCCGTTGATTTTATGGCATTTGAGAAACTCTTTGGTCTCACTTTACCTTCCTACTTTGGAGTTTTGGATATTTAAAATCGAGGTAAGTTTAAAATAAAAGAGTAAGCACTTAATACCATGTCGGCAGGCACTGTCCCACTCCAGATTGTCCCCTTTTAATAATCTGAGGATTGTCTCCACTTCACTACTTTCGTGCCATCCAATCTTGCCTCTTCATTCAAACCCACTTTTCCCAAGGTCTTCCGATCTTTATCCCTTACGTTTCCGTTGACTAGTTTATTGAGAAAAATAAAATAAAAATCAATTACGTGCTCACGGTATTAAATTGTTTTTTTTTTTAATAAAGAAACAAATATATCGAAATTTAAAATAATATAAAAAAGAATTTATTTAAAAAATATATTATAAAATCGATGTCCTAGAGACACTACATTAACCTTATAGAAAATTAAAATTGTATCTTAAAAATATAATTTTTTTTTCTTAATTTTATTAAGATCAAACACAAATGCCTATGCATGTATTTTGTTAAAGTCTGTCTTCAAGATATGGTTTTTGTGTTCATTGTGACTTGTGAGGGCTAAGTGTCCTTGGTTAAGATAAGCTTGGGTGAAGAATGATTGCATTTATACAATCCAAAGTGTATGAAAACAATGCCATACGAATCAAAACTGAAAAGGTTTAGGATCAGATATTTACCTTCAACCATTGGGGTGTGAATTTTTGTACTAACTAGTTATTGCAAGTCTTTAATTCTTTCAAGCTTTGATCTCTCTTGTGAGATGGTGTATCACTGAAGAAGAGAACAACAGAGAGACGAGTTCGGGACCAAAAAATTGATATATAGAGTTATGGCTTCCTATCAAACCACGTCGTTGTCATTTGCCACCATTATGCAGCAGTAGTGGATCACGTTCCTAAACTGTGGGGAAGTGAAAGATGCTGTGGAGGACTTGGTCAAGGTGTTGGACCACTTCAGAGGTGTTGTGGACATGCAACATATAACATTCTCCCACTTGGTCCACATCTTTAATCTAATGTCTCATTTTAGTCCATCGATTATCTGCATTAAGTAACAAATACATGAATCATGACGATAAGTCCTCTATATAACGAGTGTTACCTTCCATGCATTATAGTGTATTTATTTCTTAACGTTATACTTTATGTGACAATATTACTTAATGAATAAACCTTATGTTCATTCTTGGTCCAATGAAGTTAAATTTTCTCAAAATTAAATAAAAGTGCACATCAATATGAGAAAACATCATAATAAGAGTTTGTACACTAGAAACTAGATAAGGGAACTAAGTCCCATGTTCACTGCATGATCCTTGAATTTCAACGATGGCATGCCCTTAGTCAAAGGATCAACGATCATCAATTTAGTGCTAATGTGCTCAATAACCACTTTCTTTTCTTTAACATGTTCTCTTATGGCTAGATACTTAATGTCGATGGGCTTGCTTCGACTTCCATTTTTGTTGTTCTTTTTCATAAAGACAGTAGTTGAATTGTCGCAATATATACTCAATGGCCTAGATATTAAATCCATAATTCTAAGCCTGGAAATGAAACTCTTAAGCCATACACCATGCGAGGTAGCCTCAAAACAGGATATGAACTCAACTTCCATAGTAGAAGTAGCAGTCAAGGTCTGCTTAACGCTCCTCCAAGATATAGCTCCACTGGCCAATATAAAAATGTATCCAGATGTTGATTTACGCAAATCAACACAACTAGCAAAGTTTGAATCTGAGTAGCCAACAACCTTTAAATTGCTTGTCCATTTGTACATAAGTTTGTAATCTTTGGTTCCTTGAAGATATCTCATCCCTTTCTTTGTAGTTTTCTAGTGGTCCAAACTTGGGTTACTCTGATATCGTCCTAACATTCCAACAACAAATGCAATGTCAGGCCTTATGCAGACCTGATCATACATCAGACTTCCTACTATAGAAGCATATGAAATGTTCTTCATTTGTTCTCTCTCAAGATCGTTTTTCGGACATTGGTTTAGATTGAACCTATCACCCTTCACTATAGGGGAAACACTAGGTGAACAATCCTTCATCCGAAATTTCATTAAAACCTTATTGATATAGGTTTCCTGAGACAGACCTAAGATATCTTGAAATTTGTCTCTATGGATCTTAATGCCAATGACATAAAATGCTTCACCCGTATCTTTCATGTCAAAATTTTTAGAGAGGAATTGTTTCACCTCATGAAGTAAACCCTTATCATTGGTGGCAAGTAAGATATCATCCACGTATAAAATAAGAAAACAAACTTTACTCCCATTGACCTTAAGGTATATGCATTGATCCATAATATTTTCTACAAAACCAAATGAAGAAATTATGTTATGGAATTTTAAATACCATTGGCGGGATGCTTGTTTTAAACCGTATATGGATTTCTTAAGCTTGCAAACCAATTGCTCACTATCACTAGAGGGGAATCCTTCAAGTTGTTTCATGTAAACCTCCTTCTCTAGCTCTCCATTAAAAAATGCAGTTTTCACATCCATTTGTTGCAATTCCAAATCAAAGTGGGCTACTAATGCCTATATAATGCGTAAGGAATCTTTCTTAGATACAGGAGAAAAGGTTTCCGTGTAATTAATTCTTTTTTTCTGAGTGAACCCCTTTGCAACAAGTCTGGCCTTGTATATCTTAATGTTGCCTAATAAGTCTTTCTTTGTCTTAAAAACCCATTTACAACCAATGGCTTTTGCACCATTAGGCAACTCAACAAGGTCCCAAACATCGTTGCACCTCATGGAACTCATCTCATCCTTCATGGCATTGTACCACAATTATGATTTTTTGCAACTCATGGCTTGTGAAAAAGATTTGGGATCATTTTCAGCTCTTATATTGTAGTCAGATTCTTGTAGATAGACTACATAATCACTAGGAATTGCTGACCTCTTAGTTCGAGTAGACTTTCTTAAGGTTGCACTATTATCTTCTAGGGAAGTATGAGGTTCAACTTGTTGTTCAGAAGTGTTAGGCAACTCTTGATCAACTTGATCTACTGAAATGTTGTCAATAGCTTGTGGAACTTTAATGACTGGTTGGTCTTTAGTGATTGGTAGAACTTCAACGATTGTTTAGTTTACACCGGTTTAAACTTGAGGGGTGTTATGAACAACCAACAATCTATCACTCGAAGTGGAAGGTTGAGACTCTATATGATCAATATTAGAAACTATGTTTTTGAATTGATCACTCTCACTAACCAAGTCATATTCAAGAAATTTAGCATTTCTTGATTCCACAATCCTAGTGCTATGAGATGGACAGTAAAATCTGTACCCCTTAGACTTTTCAGCATATCCAATGAAATACCCGCTTATAGTCCTTGGGTCTAGTTTCTTTTCTTGTGGATTATAAATTCTCACTTCAGATGAGCATCCCCAAACGCGTATATGTCGCAAACTCGGTTTCCAACTTTTCCATAACTCAAATGGTGTCTTCGAGACAGCCTTGGTTGAAACTCGCTTTAATATATACACCGCAGTCTTAAGTGCTCCAGTCCACAAGAATCTAGGAAGTTTTGAGCTGCTCAGCATACTCCTCACCATGTCCAATAAAGTTCGGTTTCTTCTCTCTGCTACAACATTTTGGTATGGAGCACCAAGCATGGTGTTTTGGGCAACAATCCCATGCTCTTGAAGAAACTTCGCAAATGGCCCTGGTGTTTGTCCATTTTCCATGTATCTACCATAATATTCTCCACCTCTATTTGATCTCACAATCTTAATTTGTTTACCACATTGTTTCTCTATTTCTACCTTGAAAACCTTAAAGGCATCTAATGCTTCATTTTTGTTGTGAAGTATGTAGAGATACATGTATCGTGAGAAATCATCTATGAAAGAGATGAAGTATTTCTGACCATGAGAGTCCATGTCTAGACTACATATATCAGTATGTATGATCTCTAATATGGTAGAACTCCTAGTAGCACCTCTATTTGACTTGTTGGTGTACTTTCCCTTAATGCAGTCCACACAAGTCTCAAAGTCAGTAAAATCTAGAGTACTAAGTACCCATCATTTACCAACTTTTTGATTCTATCTATGGAGATATGACCTAATCTCTAGTGCCATAATGTAGAGGAATCCTCATTTACAACACATCTCTTAATGCCAGTTTGGACATGTAATGAATTATAAGTGGTATCATTTTGTAAGAATATGTGATAAAGACTATCAGACAAAATACCATTCCTAACACAATCAGATTTATAAGTCAAACTGAAAGATGTTTTTGAAAAGTGAAAGAAATATCCAAACCGTACAAGTCTAGAAACTGAAATCAAGTTTCGTGAGAAACTTGGTACATAAAAGGTCCTTTGCAATTCCAAAACAAAACTACCATCTAAAGTTAAATAACATGTCCCTATTGCTTCCACATGCGAGCTCATTTTATTTTTGGATAAGATGAATTGCTCACTACTCACTGGCTTCCTTAGGTTTTGCATACCCTGCAAGGAATTTGAAATGTGGATTGTAGATCCAGAATCAATCCACTATGTGTTGGTATTTACGTTAACCATATTAGATTCATAACAAACAAATGAAGTAGGGTTACCTTTTTTCTTAAACCATTTATGGAATTTCAGACATTTCTTCTTCACGTGTCATTTCTTTTTATAGAAGAAACACTTTTCATCTCTCTTAATGTCAGCTTTGGGAGGAATTTGATGCTTTCTTTTTTACTAACTTAAGATTTTCCTTTTTTTCCTTTCTTTTGCGTCACCAGCATGACACTTTCTCCTTGCTCCATCATTAACCTTCCTTCCTCTTGAACACACATGGTCATCAATTCATTGATAAACCACTTATCCTTATGTGTGTTGTAAGAGATTTTGAAAGGTCCATATTGAGGCAGAAGAGTATTAAGGATAAAGTGCACCAAGAAGGATTTAGACATTTCTACCTCGAGCTTCTTTAATTGAGCCACTATGTCCTTCATTTCCATGATGTGTTCGCGCACACCTTTATACCGATGAACTTTAGGGATGTGAATTTCATAATTAGGGTGCTCGCTAAGGCTTTAGTTGAAGTGACAAATTGCTCGTTAATAGCCTTTAGCAATTCGAGGACATTCTCATGATGCTCGATTGAACCACATATACCAGCACTAATTTTTGTCTTAATATATATCACGCTGAGGTGATTAGATTTTTCCCAGTGTTCGTATAGTAGAATTTGATCAGGTGTGCTGGTATAAGTGATCTTAGGTGGTTCATCTTTCCTGATGGCATAGTTTATGTCCATGCACCCTAATTGAAGAAGAACTCTCTCCTTCCATAACTTAAAGTTATCTCCCTTGAGTTCAGGAACCTCAAAACGACTATTAGAAATGTTAGGTAAAACTGCACAAAAAGATTACAAGCTTATTAATATTTGAGGCTTTAAATAAATTAATGTTTTACCAATGTAAAACACACTTAAAAATGAATCTAATTTTATTAAAAATTGCCTGTGGGCTAAATCTCTAATTCAATCAGATTTATTATCTTTATGATAGATTTTATCAAACTATTTTTACTGAATTTATAATATTTATTAAGAATATAGTTTGATATCTTCTATCTTTAAGCTTTATGATAAACCATTAAATTAATTCTTCCTAACTCTTGTGGCTAAATTAGGAAAAACTAATTTTAACATTTTATCATAATTAATTATATAAACATAATGAAATCCCTGTGGGGTAAAACCATTATATTTATATAATTAATTACAATTCATGTCCATTATGTGATCCTTATCCACTTAATATATAATTTTATATAATTAAGGATGTTGTGGCTATTTCTTAATTATTTAAAATTATATGGTTCACTAGACATTAAAACTATATGTTATAACTTTAAGTTATCTAGCACAATTTAGGCAACATTTCATGCAATTAAAGCTACAAATTTATACATACAAATATATAAATTAGCATAAAATAACCATATTTGCATGTATAAAAAATCACATAATAATTTAATTTTTATTATTATTAAAAAATGGATTTCAGATTGTGATTGGGTGCCTAAGCCCAACAAAAGTTATTTCAAGGCCATTACCAGTCAACCCATATTAGACCCAAACTTTAGTGGGCTTCAATTGGAAGCCCAACCCTTCAATCAAAGTGACTTTAGTAGGATATTCATATTTGTGTAGGGCCAAGTCCAAGTCAAAATTAAATAGAATTAAAGCCCTACTCGGGTTACAAGTTCCCATTATTGAAACCGGTTGGAACCATAAGCCCCACTAAAAAAACTTAGATCAGCGTCTTTTTATACCGGCAACACCGTGCTTTAGTTTGGCAGCCTTCTTTCATCGGTAGCCAAGGCTTGTTGATGGGACATTCCAAATGAGCTTTGAAGGGGAGAAAAGAAGCCCGACGATTGAGCAGTCCTGAAAGGCTCAACCTAAGTGGAATGGAAAACATCGGCGACCGAGCAACCACCAAACTCATGGGGCGATTCTGCCTGAACCCTAATTTGCTCTTCTTAGCTCCATCTTTAGAACCCTTGTGGTTTGTGGAATTATTGGAGAGCAAGGGGGCTTGGTGCCTAGGAAAACCATGGCATTGGCGAGGAACTGAGAGAAAGAGCGGTAGTCGGAGTAGGGGTAATTGTTGGAGAAGAAATTAGAGATGAGGGTCATAGGGCCGGGACTGGTGGTGGCAAAGAAGAATGCGTCTATGAAGGAGTGAGGGGAAAGAGCAATGGTGGGGTGGGAGGGCGCTACCACTTTGGATGAAAATGAGGAGGTTTCATTCTCAGCCATAGAAAGCTCTGTCAGTTCACCATAGTTAGGGTTTAATTTCCATCCCTCCAAAACTCCCTTATCTCTTTTATGGATTTTTTTTATGAAAATGTGTTTGGTAATTGGTTAAGACAAGTTCGACGTTCCCGACAACAAGCAAGGTATTTCATTTTAAGTAGTGATTTAAGAGATCAGAAAATGGATGTTTTTTTTAAGCATACTGCATGATTGTTTCTTATACCCAGATCACCAATCTCATGTTTCAGAAGAAAAGAAACCACTAACAAAGTTTCTCATGCAAAAAATCAATACCAAAGCAGAGGTAAGATTCGTGGCTCTGATACCAAATGATAGCATTTATACAATCCAAAGTGTATGAAAACATTGTCATACGAATCAAAATTGAAAAGGTTTAGGATTAGATATTTACCTCCAACCATTGGTGTATGAATTTTTGTACTAACTAGTTGCTGCAAATCTTTGATTCTTCCAAACTTTAATCTCTCTCATGAGATGGTGTATCACTGAAGAAGAGAACAACAGAGAGACGAGTTTGGGACCAAAAAACTAATATATAGAGCTGTGGCTTCCCATCAAACCACGTCATTGCCATTTGCCACCATTATGCAACACTATGTTTTTTCGCCACCCTACATCTCTTCCTTTTTAACTTTTAGAACTTTCCTCTTTTATAGAGAAGTTGTTTGCCATGTGTTTTAATCTTATTGAATGCGACTCAATGGAAAATATTCTTTCGAAACATAAACTTTTGTGTTCGCGAGAACATGGAAGTTCGCTTTCTCGTTAACACGGATGGTTCATGTTACCTTGAATTCAATTCTCGTTTAGTGGTGAAATTCATCCACTTGTTGAAGTTCATCCACTTCACTTGTCCCACTTTTTCTCACATATAAGCTTTGTCAAGGAGTTTTTAGGTGAGAAAAAAAATGTTTTGTTTGGTAGGATCACTTACTACCTATTAGGTGTTGTTTCTAGTAGGTTCAGAATGAAACCAATTCAAAAGTCTTGTTTTTTTGTATTCGATTAGATTTAAGCTTTTGTCGACTAGTGCATGAACTTTTAAACAAGTTTGTGTTCAAATAGGTTCGTGTTAGGGAGTGTATGGGTTTTGGTCCATACTCTTCACTATAGGAGAGTTAATGTGATTGGATTTGTTTTTTTTTTTGAGAGCTTAGGGTTTGTCTCGTATTTATGAGAAAACAAGTTTTAAACGTAGTTCTTTTATTTGCCCTCATTTCCCTGTGCTTGTTGCAATAAATTGTTCACTCAATCATGATGTTGACAATAATCTAGGAAGTTCGTGAGGTTGGGGGTTGTTTTGGTATTGAAAAACTCTCTTATTCCAGAAGGTTCTTCACCTTTTATAGATTAGTTAAAATGACATGTGTCATTTTTTGGGATACGATTGTTTTAATAGAAAAGATTTTCTACCTGTGTTCTCGAGAATATAGGCTTTGTGTAATTGGGAGGTTCGTATTCGTGAGTACACGGGAGTGAGAGCCATATTCTCAAGCACAAGGGTGTTTGTACTCAAAAACTTGTATCTATTACATTTGTCCTCTTGTCTCGTTTGAAGTTTTATAGCTTCAGGTGGGAAAAAAAAAAGAAGAAGACATTTTACCAATTCCCGCTTAATGGGCTATGTGGAGGACTCCTCTAATTGATTTAAATAATGGATTGATGGCGGACGTCCTTGTATTGTCTAAAAAAGAACAACTCCCCTTTCGTTATGGAGGCTCCACTATTTATAGGAAACTCTCATGCCATGTGTCTTATTCTAAATAGAGGCTGGATTAACAAAAAGATTTCCATAAAAGAAACCTATGTTAACGATAACACAAATTCTTGTTTCATAGCACACACGGGGTACCTAGGTAGATCAGTATATGAAATACCTTACTTGAGTAGTGAAGTTCGTTTACTTGATATGAAAGTTCGTGTTCTAGTTAATTGGGGTAGTTCGTGTTGCCTCAAATTCGATTCTCGTCTAGTAATGAAGTTCACTCACTTCAAGTGAAAGAATTTTTTTTTTTTTTTTTTATCTTTATCTATTTTATTTTGGTAGTTTCATTTGCCTCATAGTAGGGTAATTTGTATTGTGATGTTGAGTAGTTTAGGAGTTATGGTATGCGTTTTTTCAAATGTGGACGAGAAATGGTTATCTTGACTTGTTTTATACAACAACTTGGTCCCTTCATGGTGCTTAAATTTTTTATTTTAAGCTAAGGTTGTGATCATAAGGTGTATAGTTTTATGAAGCACATGATTGTTATTTGGCTTTTTGGGTATTTAATGTTATTTGAACATTTCGCTTAGTTTGGGCATTTTGTCTTGTTTAAACATTTCGCTTAGTTTGGTCATTTTGTCTTCTTTGAGCATTTCACCTTAGTTTGGGTATTTCACCTTGTTTGGGCATTTCATTTTGGTGGACATTTTGCCTTGGTGGACTTTTTATCTTGGTGGGTATTTCACCTTAGTGGGCATTTCGCCTTAGTGGGCATTTCGCCTTAGTGGGTATTTCGCCTTGGTGATTTTTGTTTTTGGAAATACACATGCATTAAAACAATAAGAGAACAACATTATTTATTATTATTATTATTTAGTGCTAAAATAAGACTTAAATCCATTATTTAAAAGAAAACTAACTATTTTGTAACAAAATCATAAGAACTCTTAGCAAAATTAATGATATTTTTCAAAATATGCTAACACATAGTATGTATTTATGAAGTGGACTTATTCATGGTCTACTTTTACACTTATTATTTATAGTGTTCATAAATAAAAGAAAATGAGAGACAATACAAAGAACTAAAGCAACATGGTTGACTATGAGGTGTGTTCTACCATGCATTTTAGTACACAAATCTTAAGAAAAATAGGTCACATTATACTGCATTCTAAAGCTTCTGTGCCACTACCCTTAGAGCTTTGAGCTAGCTATTGACTTATTTATTTATTTTTAAATCAACATTATTTAATACATTTCTCTAGATTTATTCATCGATAAAGAAAAGGAATTGGATGACAATATAGAATGATAGAGTAGTTTTTATTCTTTAACGAAAGCATGCATGTGAACAATTTTAATTTCTTGTGAACTCGTAGAGAGGACGAAAATATTAACTAAATATTTATATTTTCCCTACTACTTTTAGTTTTTTGTTATATATATATTAAAGATTCAACTGTGGTAATTGAAGTGTTAACAAATAGAACTTAATCTTTATTGAACAATAAATTAATCTAAAAATGAAATCCTACTCGAATGACAAACACATTTGTTTTAGCCATTTTCTTAATGCCTAGGGAATGAGGAGAAAAATAGCCTTGTAGTGATTCTAGGAATTATTAAATGTGAAAAAGAGAATATGTGATAAGGCAGACCAAAAAACCTTAAACATGAAATGCCCCAAAAAACATAAATCCCAAAAGAAAAAAAAAAACCTTCTTACGCATGATTAATGGTGGTGTATGTGCGTGAGTAATAATGATAAACCACGAATAATCTCAGTGTGTTTCTCGGCCAAATCAGAAATATTTGGACTGAGTCTTGAGCTACAACGCTTGGAAAAGAAGTTTGTTTGTGTTAGAGTCTTTCTTTCAGTTGGAGTCCTATTATTCTGTAAGAAGTCCTATTCTTTTGCTAGTTTGTTATTTCTACTTCCATGATTTAATTTTTGTTTGTGCACAATAGTTGTGGCTGTAAGTTTAGGAAGAGTGGTTAGAAAATATATGTATTTAAACTCTTTCAATGAATAAAAAAAATATCAGAAAATTGTTCCAAACATTGTGGTCTGTTCTCACCCGAAGAGTACACTTTATCTTTATTTCAGGAGCTTTGGCTGGGACCTAACATTGGTATCAGAGCTTGGTTACAATGGCAACCAACAAGAAAGGATTGAAGCCCAA